>CM076578.1:594198910-594483274 GCA_034641835.2 Pinus albicaulis | reverse complement strand
TTTATCAAGCCGAAAGAAATTCGGGCATACATGAAAGTGCCCCATGGAGTGGTGAATGTCGTCTTCTTTTGATCTTCTGGAAGTACTGCCACTTGGTTATATCCAGAGAATCCATCAATCATGGACATTCGAGAGGATCCAACCACTTTCTGCAATATGTGATCCATTTTGGGTAGGGGATAGTTATCTTTAAGGGATGCCCTGGTTAAGTTTTTAAAGTCTACACATAACCTTATTTCTCTGTTCTTCTTATGGACCGGGACCAGGTTGGCCACCCATTTTGAATATCTCAGAGGCACAATGATCTTAGCCTTCAACAACTTCTTGATTTCTTTCTCTATGGCAGGAAGCATCAAAGGGTTAATCTGCCTTAACTTCTGCTTATGTGGCTTGGCATCCCCTCTCAGTGGGATCTTATGCTGGATGATATTGATATCAAATGTTTTTAGATCTTGGTAAGAACAAGCGAAAACATCCTTGTAAGAATGGAACAACTATAAATATTTTTCTCTGTGTTCTTCCGAGACTCCTTTAGATAATTTGACTATCTTAGGATCCTTTTCCATTCCAACGTTGACATCCTCTACTTGAGGTTCTTGCGTCAGCTTATTAGGACTTATCGGAAAGTCATTTTTATCAAACAGTCTCTCCAAAGGTACTAAACCTCTGGGAATCACGTTTCCTTTCAACTGCAGCACCTTATGACCAACCACTGACTCTTGCCATTTATTTTGGGGTTTTTCTTCAGTCTCTCCTTCCTCCCCAGTATCAATGACCATGTTTGAGAACTCTTCGATAGTTTCCATGAAGAGTTTCATCTGCTCTTCATCTTTAAACACTTGCTAGTGTTTGACGTTGTCTGGGATAGAGGGGCGATAACACACCTCCACTTCATATCTTAGGAGTGGGTTATGAGGTGGACGGAAATTACTTACTTCCACGGCAAGTGAATCAGCCATCCTGTTCTGATCTCTCAGCATAAATTGTATGTTGAATGCTAGGAAAAATTTCTCCACTAGGTCCCATACTTCGTTTCTGTATGCTCTTAGCTGAGGATGTTTGGCTTGGCACTAATTTTTAATCTGCCTTACCACCAGCTCTGAGTCTCCAAAAACTTCAAGACTCCGATTGTTCATGTTCTTGGAAGTTTGTAAGCCCAAAAGTAGTGCCTCGTATTCTGCCACATTATTAGTGGCTTCATATTCCAATTTAAAGGAGAAAGGGACCAATTGTCTAGCAAGGGAGATTAAAAGCACTCCTGCTCCATTTGCTTCCTTTGAATTTGCTCCATCACAGTGCAGAGTCCACATCCCCCTTTCGTCACTACTTGAATATTGTTCCAGCTTCAGCAAATTGAATGTTGGTTCCTGCAAGAACTCTTGGTCTTCCTCGAGCATTAGACAAGAAAACTCTCCCACTTTACTATATATTGGAGAATTGACTAAGCCATTGGCTCTGGTCACCATTTTCACAAATCTTGACTCATGATACAGCCTTCTTTCTTTCCCCCCGAACACTGGAATGGCTACATAATTGAGATCAAGCTTGATCCGCCCTCAAATTTTAGTACCCCATGATCTAGACAGAAGCATCCTGAACCAGGCTGGAATATCGGCAACCACTATGTCCATGACAACACTCTTGGCTGGGATCTGAGCTAAGTTTACCACTAGATATTTAATCATCCCAAGGAATTTTACTCTTTTGGAGTCAAATGAGTAGAGGTCCTTGTACGACCGAGTGATTTGCAATCCCAGTTGCTCCATGACTGAAAGGGGTAATAGGTTATGTGATGCCCCCGAATCCAATGTGCAATTGTGCAGCAAAAAATCATGGATGACTAAGGAGACATAAAAAGGTGGGGTTGCAGAGTCCAACTCTTCTACATGGAGGCCAAATACTACCATGGGCCTTTCCTCTTGAAGGTTAAGATAGTCTGGAGGTGGATTTACTCCATGAGGAAGCATGAACTGAGAGACTTGAGCTTTATAGGAAGGTTGTTTTAGGAGTTCGACTAAAGGAACAGAGATCTTAACTTTCTCTATATCTTTTTGGATATTAAACATAGTAGGCCCCTTTTCTACAATGGTCTCTTTCAGTTCCTTGGTGAGGACAGGAGGTTTTCATCAGTAGGAATAAATTTAGGATGTGCAAGAGGATTAGGTACTGACTTGTATGAGGATGAAGAAATACCTTTCTATCCTAAGGGTTATTCAACAGGTTTCTTACCTCTGTTATCAATATTTTGGAAGGTCGACTCCTTAGGAGGTGACTCTTCTTCTTAATCTTGAGTTCGTTTCCTTTTCCTAGAAGACTGGAAGTCATACTTCTTGTGAAATTGGGCTTGCATGAAATCCACGAACTGTTTGCAATAATCATCAATGTCAAGATCTGCAGTGGGGTTCACTTTCTCTTCCTCCTCCTATTCTTGTAAGGAAATATCTACCTCCTCGCTTTCTGAATAAGTGAGTAATTGATCATCTTGTCCATCAGGACCATCTTCAGTAGGGCCTTCCATTTGCCTTTCCAAATACAGACGGAGCTGTATGTGATCTTGCTGCTCCTTTTTATCTCTCTGCAGTATCTATAGTGGTGGCTTTTGATATTGTGGGTTATATCCTCGGTTAGGAGCAGTCTGAGATGGCCAGGATGAGGCGTTCTTTGCTTCTAGCTCGAGCTTCACCAATTTACCTGACAGATTCTTAATCATTTTGTTCATCTCTTCAATATTATAATTTGATACCTCCATTTCTTGGTTTGAAGAAGAGGCTTCTTCTTTACCTCTTTGCCTAAAATCGTGGTCCAACCTTCCTTTCGATTTCCTTGTGGATGCAAAGTTAGCTTCTACCTCTAGTGCATCAGTCTGAGCTTGATCCAAAGAAAGAGATTTCTTCTCCGTTAGGGTGAAACCGAACTTGGATTCAAATGATCCCACAAACACTACCTTAGTAGTTGCCTGGGGAGGCTTCATATCAGCCAGTAGGTTGGTGTATAGCTTGTTAAATCTCTTTATAAACTCAGCCACATCTTCATTATGCTTTTTCTTTAATGCGTTGAACTCTATGAGACAATAACAGTGATCCCTTTTCTCTCCCCACTTTCTGGTGAAATCATTTTCCATATCCTACCAATTAGTGATGGAGCGGTCTCCAAGAGTCTTGAACCACTTCCGAGCTTCCCCATCTAGAGATTGAACAAACAGCCTCAACACTACATTCAGATGTTCAAAATTGAAATTCTCTGCGAAAGCATAGAAGTCTTCCAGATTATTTTGTGCAGCACTACTATCTTCCCCAGTAAACCGGGGTAAGAGCTTCATGTAGTCTTGGGGCATGTCATTTAGAATCTGTGGTAGTGCCAGGGGGGCATATTTATTTAACAAGAAGCCAAGAATTTCCATGGGAGGGGGTGGAGTTAGAGGGAGGTTTGGTTGAATGACAATGGGAATAAGCTGAAGGTGGTATGTGGATTAGCTTGGGCAAGCAGAATCTGAGGGATGGTTACCTCCTTTATTTCTTCAGCTTCCGGAGTGGGATTTAAGACGAATCTTGAAGTATCTACTGACTCTGCTTCTTCTTTTACCTCTGAATGCTCAAGAAAAGGGTTTTCTAGTGGGTATTCAAGGACTCTTGCAGTGGAAATAGGGCCTTGGCCGACTTGAGCTTGCTGTGAGGAAGATGGGGAGTCTTCAAGAGAGAATCTGGGTATATTAGTGTGTGTAGGCTGCTTTTCTTTATAGATTTGTTTGAATAATATTTTCTCTGGGTCAGATACAGAAGGCGTTCTTAACTGAGAGGTATATAACCTTAGGTGGGGCGTTTGGTAAGCCAGGACTACAAATGGATTTTATACTTTAAAGGATAGTGGAGTCGCCAAGGTGAGGGATATACAACTCTCAACCCTTTGTGCTCACTTGATTTTGAAGGGTGTATGTGTTTCTGTCATACCCAGGGATAAGATATTCAAATTCACTCCCCGGCGATGGTGCCAAAAAGATGTTGTAACTCCTAGAGACAACCCTGAGTTTCTAAGGACCAGTGCCTAGGACATATTAAGCCAAAAGGGTTCAGAAAAGCTTTCTGTAGTTGACAATACAAGACCTCTTGTTGTAAAAAGGATTTAAAGTTTCATAAGATGGGACCAGGACATCAAAAACAGAGAGTAGATAACAATGACATCCAGTAGTAGAACATAAGGGTCAATAAGCATACATCAAAAGGCAGACCCGGATTTAACTGTTGCGAGGAGAGCCGAACATGAAATCCATGCACAATTATCAAAATGAATGAGTGTGGAAATAGCGGCAGCAAATGAAAGAAATATTAATGACAGGTAGGCCTATTCTAGTATAGGAATCTACCAAAGCTAATATTAGAAGAAAGATGGTGAATGTGATGCAAAACATGAACATAATATCGTGCTTTGAGCCATATTTAAAGTGCAATAGACAAATAGATATGAGTACCTTTCCATAGATAAATTCACATCTAAATTATCAGCACTCACATTCCGACAACTTACGATACAAAGAGAGTAATGGAAATGCCAAGAACATTTGTATTAAAGTATAACAGAGGGAATACAAACTCTAACTTATCTCATAAGGAATCCATTACACAACATAAAAATCCGTTTCAATTTCCCCACAGGATCCTTCAACATATACTATGAAAATGTCTTAAAACTTTACAAAATGGACCGTTCATGACTAGCAGTCTCTGTTCTAGAAAATCTGGAACCCTGCCTCAGCGTTTGATTACTTCTTTTATAGCCTTTAGCTGGGCCGTTACAAAAGATATTTCGTAGACAAAATATTCCCCGAGATCTCTTTTTTTTTGGGGTCTCTATCAAAATCAAAATTGATGATGAGGAAAACCGCCTCACATCATCTACCTAGTGGCCTTAACGAAGGTGCTAACTAAAAACATAACAACCTAACAGAAAATAAAGTGAAGAGGGTGAAATGAAGATTTCACCCGATATCACAATATAAAAGAAATAAAAGTAAATGGGCCGCTTGGGCCAGATCATGAGTATCAATTTTTGGAACAAAGAGGCATGGTTGCTGCTAGCTGACTTGGAGGTGTTGTCTATGTAGACGAACCAACTTTGTGTCGGAGAGGAGGCAGGGATTTATGGGATGATGTGGAGGTAGGGGTACTGACGTACTCACTGCATTTTTTCCATATGATCACCCCTAGTGGAGGCATAGTGGAAAAAACCTCTACTAAAGCCTGAATATCATTCAATTCAGTGTAATCTACTCGGACGGCCAAGCGCTTCTTAATCTGGCAGAGAAGGGAGATTTCCTTACCTAGGGCGGAAATTATGGTTTCCACTTTCAGGCGAGTAGTTTTCTCAAAGGGTAAATCAGACTGGTTCATAATGGCTGTCAAGTTTTGTTCATACTCTGTTAGTCCTGTAAGCGCAGCCATTATGGGCTCCCAGCATGATGGGAGGCCTGCCTTTACCAACTCGTCCCACTCTTGATCAAACCATTCCACTCCCTTAGCAACCTGCTCCAAACCACTCAATGCGTTCGCACGTGCAATCTCCTTCTCGACTACGCTTCTGACTTCCATCACTCCCTTGAAATGATCTTCAATCCCCTGGGCAAGCAGCTCTTCGGAGTCTAATCCATTCAGGTAGGTGTTATACCTTTTAGCCGTGGTCACTTTTCCTTCCGGTTCCGCTAGACCTTCCTGCAACTTTTCTTTGAATAATCAGACCGTGATCTTTTTATCAGCAACCAAAGTAATATATTTCCAATGTTGTTTTACCTCTAATATAATGTCAGTCCAGATGAGGTGCCTAGCTTCTAGGAGGGTCGCATTTCCCTTCAACCGGTTGGTCAATTCCTTGTTGGTTTTTTCCTGTTGCAGCTTTTCCATTTTTTCTTTCTCTACCTCTTCTTGCAGGGCCGCTACCTCCTTGTCGTTCGTTTCCAGCTTATTTTCCAGCTCCTGTATCCTCTAGCGTGATGTACGAGCTTCATTTTCTGAAACCCGTAAGTTTGACAGAGCTTTAGTCAGCTTCTCTAGAGTGGTGCCAGGCGCATCGGAGGTTGGGGTTACCCACACGTGCTTGTCCCATTTTCATTGAAACTCTGCCATTTTCTGTCTAAGGGCACTCAATTCCGTGATCCTTTTAGCTTTCCCCTCCTGTTCTTTGACCAGTGAATCAGCGAGAGCTGATTTCTCCTTCTCCACTTGGGCTAAATCCTCTATTTGTACATGTTTTCCATGGGGAATGTGTATTCTTTTCCTTAGCTCTGATTTTTCAACCTCTAACTCCATAATGAGCTTCTTTCTGAACGCATCCTTGTCGCTCCCTTTTTCCCTTACAATCCTCCTGAGATTTTGCAGGTTATTGGCTATGCCTCTGGCACTAGCCCTTTATTTCCTTTGGTTCTCTAGTACTTTGTTGTACTTGTCTTCCACCTTCATCAATGAATCTGCGAGCTTTACCACTTCGTCCCTCAACATATCCCCGATACATTGATGTAGACCGAGCTTTTCTGTTAAAGGGACCTTGGCCAGATTCAAATCGACTTCCAAAGCTTGGTAGCTAGTTCCTTCAGCTGCAGGATCCAACACTGCCTCTGTAATGGTGATTATTAATTGTTCTTTGTCCATGTCAATATCTATAGTAAGCTGAGTATGATACTTATTCACAAATCCGACTAATTCTGCTCGGAGTTTCTCCCGTACAATCCTGTTTCTATTGCCAATCTCTTCCCTTACTTCTGCTATGTTAACTAAGATGGCCTGAGATAGTCTAGAGAGCTCTAAAGAAGAGACACCATCATAATTGACTATGAAACTAGCCTTGCCTCTATCAGGCTCCCTGTATCGGATCAATTCTTCTTGCAGAGGTTCTTCCTAGATAATATCCACATCATCCGTTCTTTGCTTTTTGAAGGAATGAGATCCCTTGCCCATATCCATATCTTCTTTTCCTCCTGAAGCATCAGCCTCGTCAGTTTTCCCTCTTCTCTCTATGCCCACAGAAGTAGTGTCACCCCTTCCTTCTTCAACTAAAGATTCAACTTCCATTTGTGAAGCCAAAGGCCATGTATGAAGGTTAGCTCTCCACTCAAGGAAGGGCCTATTCTCATGTACATAAGTATTTGAATTTATTTTCCTTTTCCTATTGGAAAGGATCCCTTTCGGGTCATAGGGCCAAGCTTTCCCCTATATCAGATCCATCCCTTGAAGCAGTGTTTCCACTGGGGAGAGGGCGTGTCTTGAATTTACGGTGAAGGGGCCGAGTGGTAGGGACCTTGAGAATGTACCCTTTCTTCGCGGGGACGAAGTGGAACTGGTCTACCTTCAGGGTTTGGTGGATGTACTCAAGGGCAAACATCCGCATATCAGGAAACACCGGTAGATGGTAGGGGGGTACGTCTGCACCATAGACCCTGATCTCAGTGTAGTCATCAAACAGGTACCAATCCCCTATGCCCTCTTCATCGTCAAACTGTAGCCAGTCCTTCTACTCGGGAAATATCCTGGGCGGAGGGTTGTCATAGATTATGGTGTAGGCTATGGTCATGAATTCATTCAAGAACCGAGTGTAACCCCTCCCATTAGGTTGTTGATGAACAGAGAAGTTCCACTCAAATACGGTCTTTGGCTGGGCATTCGTTCTCGAAAGCTTTTCAAGGCCTAGGGTTTCAAACTTGTCATCATGTTGAAACAAGAAGAGATAAAACACCAATTAACAGAACCAGAAAGCCCCCGAAGAGGGTAACTCTTGGAACTGGGTTTGAATGGCCGAAGCCAAGAAAGTAGGGATATTTGAAACAACGTCCTATTGAGACATGAGCCAAAGGAGAGCTATACATTCTTTTGACACCCACTCGACCTCCCTGAGACCTAGTAACCCTAGAATGAAAGAAAGGATAGGCTGGACATTGTCTCTGAATGTGGACAAGGGCATCATATCTTAGGACGGGATAACCGTAAGATAGGAATCTGAAATAAAACAAAGGAATTCACTTTTCTGCCTCCAGGGAAACTTGGAAAACTGACGGGAAAGAGATAACTCAGTGACACTACTACATTTGGCGCAAATTTCGACACTTGGTTCCGACGCTTTTGACCAAATGTCGGAAATTTCCCCAATTTTTTCCATCCCGCCCGAAACCGTCGCTATACCGACGTTTATAGAAAGGTGTCGTATTACCGACACTTAGAAAAGTGTCGCCATTGCGACGTTTGGAGGAAGACGTCGCACTGGCGACACTATGGCCCAACACGTCGCTATTGCGACGACTACAAGTGCGACACAATGTCTAAGTGTAAATGATCCTGCTGCCACGTTTGGAGATTTCATTGTGTCGCCTGTGACTATTGTGACCGCCCTTTTTCCTTAGTTGGTATAACGACGATATGCGCGCTAAAATACAAAAACGAAACTTATATGCACGCTACATAAAAATGATTTTATTGTTTCGTATTCGTCGCAATAGCTATATTAACGTCTGATATCACGCGGCACATCATGCAAACCTTGCCGAACGATCGCCTCGACTCTTCATGAGAGGCAGCATTTTCCCTCAGCATTCGCCCTCAGCATTCGCCCTCAGCTCTTGCAGAACAGCATTCACCCTCAGCTCTTGCAGAACAGCATTCACCCTCAGCTCTTGCAAAATGGTTAGTTCTTACTACAGGCCCTTCCTCCTATAGTAGGGTTGACTCTATTTGGGTTTTTTGGTCAATTCCATTGGATTGTGTTAGGCTGTAGTGTTCTCTCTAGATGTCAAGAATCAAGATTCAATACCCTCTGTTATCTTAATCACCCAATACAAGGTTTAAATTTTTCCCAAAGAAACGCTTATTAATTTGGCAGCCATTATTTCTCCCTGCTTTAAAAACCCTACATTTAAATGAAAATAAGCATTGCATTTCAACTACAAAAATCTGGCCAAGGTGTTAAAATGTACATGTGCTACATTAACGTACGATATCATGGCATTTCGCCCTCCGCTCTTGTGACCGACATTAGCCTAGAGCGATCGCCCTCAGCATTCGCCCTGAGCTCTTGCAGAACAGCATTCGCCCTTAGCTCTTGCATAACAACATTCGCCCTCGGCTCTTGCAGAACAACATTGGCCCTCAGCTCTTGCAAAATGGTAAGTTCTTACTGCAGGCCCTTCCTCCTATAGAGGGTTGACCCGACAGCCTAACCAAATAGCTCCACATGGCTTTTAATCTTGGGGCTGGATATCTTCTGAGCAAACAGTTAGCAGATTATCATTGGTAACAATATATTAATATACTTTTTACATTGGTAGAGAATGAAGGAAACAAACAAATGCTAGCCATCCTATGATACTTTGACATAAGAGTTTTGAGTGACATGGCAGAAGAAGAACTCATCGGTAATGTTTATAATCATTTGAGTTATTCAAGTTAAACATAATGTCAAATCAGATTCAATACCCTCTTATTATCTTCATCACCCGATACCAAGATTTAAAGACATGACTTAGTAAATTGGCGACCATTATTGCTATACTGCTTTAAAAACTACATTTAAATGAAAACAAGCATTGCATTTCAACTACAAAAATATGTTAGTGTTCGAGTGTGCATGTGTGTGCATCACTTGTGTAGGGTATTCTTTCCCTTTTTATCCAAGAATGTGTACGGTATAGTTCATATTTTTGTGATTTAGATTATCTTGAAAAAGGAAAGGTAAAATTATTTCCCATGGAAAGAAAGGTTTTCCCTTTTACTACGATAGTACAAAAAGTTCCATTTATGCCAAAACTCTGGAAAGCAAGGAGACAAATAAAAGGCCATGTCCTCGATGGACATCATTTTGGCTGCCGAAAATGGCATTGCTGCCGTGTTGTTTCTTATATTACGGCCACGATAGTTTCATAGGTCATTTCTTGTTTCTTGAGATGAAAAACAACCAAAGAAATCGTGAAGATCCTTTTAAGAAATAAATGACCATTTCTCAATCATATCTCAACTATTTTTTATTTTATTCATTCATTGCTTACTTTGAGAGAAATTTGACACTTTTATAAGGAATATAACATAAAAACACAAAATGGGAAGGAATTGATGATGTAGATGACCTTTAGTTGTTGTCAATTAAGAATTGATAATACACTATGCATGTTTGTACTACAAACTGAATTCCTTCTTGAGTTAGGACAGAGTATTGAATCCAAAGTTGTAGTTTCTAACTTCTTGTATAGGACTATCAATCTTGAAATTAGGACATTTGCATGTCTTCATTGCTTCATGTTTGAATAATTTGCATCATATCGTACGATAGGAAATTAGGAATTAAGGATATTGAAAGGAAAAAGGTGATGGAAGATAGAAAGTGCCTTACTTAAATGCTCTAAGGATTTTTCAATAGTTGCTCCAAAAGCTTCACTTCAAGGCCCTTCAAGATCGTCTCCAACAATGCTATACCATCAGCTTCAACAACGTTGCTCCAAAAATATCCTCAAGGTCTTCACAACAAGTTTACTAGAAGTTGCTCCAACAATATATTCAATAAGGTCTTCATTGTCAACTCGTCTCTTGTTTGGGTGCCTTAATGTGCAATGACATGTTTCCAGGACTGAATTCAATGCAAAGCATATTTGAAACTCTAACTCTGTCTTCCGGTGTCTTATTAGAAATTATTTCAGTTTTCATTTTGTGTTTTCAAGTTAGATATTGTTTTCAAGTTTTTACATTTATAATTTTATTGCAATGTAGCAGACTGATCAGAGCAGTGCAGGAACAACCCCGAGACAGGATGATCGCGGAAAGAGGCCAGCGGAAGAACATGTAAAGTGCCAGCATTGCTCTATCTTTAGGTATTTTAGTTATTTACATAATTGAAATAATATTAATTTTGTTCAAATATGCGGACACCTAGCCATGGTACGCCTGATGATTCCCTCTTTGAGGAAGAGCTTTCTTCATCCCTATCTCCAGTGTTCTTGTTGCAAAAAAAGGCACGAGATGCAAGGTCGGAATTTAATACTTTGATAGACACGCCTCAAACACCTGAAACAGAAGAGAGGATAAAACATCTTATGAGCCAGCTAGAAAGATATCAGGTAATAATAAAAAGTCAAAAGGATATTTTTTTTGTTCTGCATGAGATGAATTGTGATAGTTAGATTTTTAATTTTTACGTTGACTAAACTAACAAAAATTTCCTTTGTATGTAGCGTTTTTTGGCACTTTCTGAACCCGGTGTTGGTGGTAGTGGGACACAAGGGCAAGAGATTGCCCAACAACCCTCTTGTACACCTTCTACTCCTTTAGGTGCCCGCCAAGAAACACACCCTGCCCAAGCAGACACCCAGCCAACCGCTGAACGTGTTGGCAATGATGAGGTTGATATGGCCAACTACATTATTGCATTTCCTGGAGCTACACGTGTCAGCTCCATAGGGACCATTAATGGCACGTTGTTGGTGAACTATGAAGGTGTCCCTATAAAGCATGTACAACTCCCAGGTAAATTTTAATATTTTAACTATTTCATGTACTTTATCTAAAACATATTTATCATGATTTTTATTTTTAAATTAATGATAATATCTTTTTTTTTTTGGTTTTATTTTTTGTAGGAAACAATGAGTTCTACAGGATTCTGGAGAGCCATGCGTTGGTAATTTTTGGCCCAACCATACGTACAGGGTGGAATTCCCAGAATTCCAACCTGAAAAAAGAACTTTTAGATTATCTAGAAGCCCTTTTTGGGGTCGGCACATTTGACAGAAAAGCGGTGGCTCAGGTAGCCGGCAAATATTTGAAATATACTAGGGACACCTATAGGACGCAATTTCAATTTAACCCTAGATATGAGCGTCCTCTCGCAGTTTCAGAGAGTGAGTGGAGAGCACTCATCCATGACGGAAAAGAGAAAAGGGCAAAGAAAGAAGGAAAAATGCCAACTGGACCCGCAAGGTAAATTACAACTTTAATTCAATAGCTTTAATTTTCTTTATGTCTAAAATAAAAGTGTGCTACGTCATCTCTGACTTCAATCTTTTGATGCTAGGTTGCCTGACACCTCAAAGGCAACCAAAGCTAGGATTGAGAAAAAGGGCCATCACAAGCTCGGCCAGGGTGGCTACTTGAAATTAGCTGCAAGAATTGTAATTAAGTAGCTAAACATATTATAATTAATTGTATCGCCTTCCAACGTTTTTGTAATCCTATCAGATATGATTAAAAATACACAATCATATATAATGTAGGGTGATGACTTCGAAACAATAACTACAGAGGAAGATAAAAATATTGCTTTCCGTTTTGGCTATCAAGCTGTAGTTGAACGTCGCAGAAGCTTGGGGCAGGTCCCAAGATCTACAATGCCTGATAAAGTAAAACATTAACCTTTCAATATTTTTGTTTTCGTCCATAAATTTAATGTCTAACAACTTTGTTTAAATCAGGGGAGCAACACTACCGACGAGGTAAATAACCCGGTTTTAGAGCCAGATGTAGATGATCCTCTCGTGCAACCTGATCATTGTAGTGGGGACCAGGCCGACAATGCTGCTATCAGTGAGGGCCGTGACGGTAATTAATTTCCACTTATAATTTTTTCTAATTATACCTTGATGGTTGTCCTTATAACGTTTTTGTTTAAATGACAGAGAATGTTTCCCTTGAGGATCTTACCACCAGAGAGGAAGACAGGGCAACAGTCCCAACGGCGACAACTGGTGCACCAGGTAAATAATCTCATTGCAAATTTTTTTATTAATATTACCGAACTAGTTCAATGATATTTAAAAACTGACAATTAAAATTTAATATTATCTATTTTTGTAGGTGATGCCCCGTCACTAGATGAGACCAAACATCGGCCAACTCACAGCCGATGTGTGTGACCTTGAGTGCACAGAAATAATCTGTTAATCTCATTGCATTTTTTTTTATTAATATTACCGAACTAGTTCAATGATATTTAAAAACTGATAATTAAAATTTAATTATTATCTGTTTTTGGAGGCGATGCCCCGTCACTGGATGAGACCAGACATCGTGACAATGCAACTAGGTCAGCGGCGACAACTGGTGCACCAGGTAAATAATCTCATTACAATTTTTTTTATTAATATTACCGAACTAGTTCAATGATATTTAAAAACTGACAATTAAAATTTAATATTATCCGTTTTTGTAGGCGATGCCCCGTCACAGGATGAGACCAGACATCGTGACTATGCAACTAGGTCAGCAGTGCGGGTTGAAAGGCACAAAACAGGAGCAGAGCACGATGATATTGATGATGTAATTAGGAGCTTTAGAAATAGGAAGAAGAAAAAGAAAATTTGATAATGTAAAATATTGTATTATTATAAGACAAACGTTACCATACTTGGAACATTTTTGCGTTATATAAAAAACTCATTTATCATACTATTTTTATGTCAAGCATTAATTGCAATGTTTCCTTGCGTACTTTTTGTTGAATTTTTTTTTTATTAGTTATTGAATATATTTTTTTATGCTCATGAAAGTAAAAAATGAAATATAGATTGGGTATTGGGGAATTGAGAGTGATGTGAGGGGGGGGGGGGAAGGGCCATAAGAGCTTCCACCTTCATGTGGTTGGCCTTGTTTAGTAGAGAATAATTTATTGGAGTGATTTAATCTTGGATCAAACCTCCCTCGATCCAGCGTAGCAACAAAAAATTCACTGTTGACTTAGTTGCTACTCTTTCAGATCGTGGGAGGCTTGTTCCAAGTTCATGCGACTCCAATAAATTGTTCTTGAAACGAAGAGGAGCTTATTCAGGTATGTTTTGACATTTTCAACATATGTTCTAACATTATCATAATAATGCATCTTAGAGTAAAAAATAATACATCAATTACTTGTATTTATTGTATAGATAATGATGGATTTTGATTGACTTGGCAGTGCAGGTACAAATCCTCTTGCATCATGAGCAATACAACTTGTCAACCAGGGTCATGTCCGGGATATTTTTGCTTGTGCACTTGACCAGGTTCGTAATGTCACATTTTGTAAGTTCCTTTACAGTTCATAATTCAATATTAAGCTTGTTCATGATTATTATCTAGGTTTTTTGTATGTGTTTTTTCATCTATTTGATTGGAAGCAACTCTTCATGTTTCCTGTTGTTCACTATGATTTCTCCCATTACCACTCCCAGGATGAATCTGAATTTATTGTTACATAGGTTACTTTATTGTTACTATGATTTCTCCATTTATGATTTCATAGGTTACATCATGTAAAGTTTTCAATCTCAGGTTGGTGATAAGCTTTAGTTCTCCAGATTTGGGGCTTTTCTGATATTTTCTCCCTCATGTCATTCCTGCATCACCTCGTTGTTTGAGCATGTCAATTGTCTACCACTTGTACCAATTGGCACATGTCAATCTCTGAGTGGTGCCACATTTCACCTATTTTCAGTGAGAGTTTAGGGTTTCTCTAACATAGCTTCAGAAATCTGATTCAGTGCCTACTTGAATATCATCACATAATACTCATGGTTTGGATTGATGAGCATGTTCTGAATGGTTGTTTGATTCATAAGAACCACCCATATAGTCATCTTGAGATATTTCAGAAGTTTTCTCGGGTTTCCTTTTTCACCGTTTCTAGTGGGTGGGATGGTGTGGGGTGATCCATCAATACTGGTAATATGGAAAACCTTTGCAACAAGAAAAGGTATGAACATATTGCATAGCCCATCAAGTCAATCATGAAATATGACACCTATTGGTATAGGAGTCTAACACTAACTATGTTATCACTCATATTTTCCTTGAAGTTGTAGAGAAGAGGAAAGGGGTCCGAGGTAACCACAAACCAATCTTTTAGGTACAGAATCTAGCCAATCTGTACCCAAAGAGGGCTCTCTCTTTAAAATTTAGCTTTGTTTTGAAAGATATTAGGCTAGTTATAAAGTTCAAGGGTTTTGATTGAATTTAGGTGGTGGAATTCGATAGCTGAGGGAAAGATTGAATTAATTCAGGCCATTGGGCTATGGAGTCAAAAAGATGGCTTCACTGGATTAAGTTTCTAAACAAAAGATGGTTTTACAGGGCAAGATAATCAAACAGAGAACAATTTTAGATCTTTAAAGCGAATGAGATGGAATTAAAATGGATGAAAGGCAATTAAGAATCTTTCAACACATTCAAAGAGAGAAATTTAGTGATTATCAATAAAGAGCATTCAAGTATTCTTTACTAAATAATCAAAATGCTTAAACTAGTAAAACATGAGAAATTAAGAATTCACTGTTTAAAACCAGTTTAGAAGAAAACATTTAGAATAACGATGATTAAAATCAGATTACACTTAAGCACTTTCTGATTTAATCTTTTTCATTAGCTATTTCGAAATGAAAACACAGTGATATGATAAACATATATAAAGACTTTAAAACACAAGAGAAAGATGACTTATTGATCCGTAGTTTGACACATGAATCCTGTAAAAAGTATTTCGCATCAATTCATCATCCAGCAAGCCACAAAAAATTTCTCCAACAACTCTTTATTCTGAAAAAGTCAATATTACAGAAAAGTATAAGAATCCACCCTCAATACTCTAATTGAGGGAGTATTTATACAAAAAATTATCAAAAATATCTCATAACAAATTGAGATATAATCTAGGGTGACTCATGAATAAGTTACAATAAAAATAGAGACAAATGGTCTCGTAGATAAGATAAAAAGTAATTGATGTTGTGTTGTTTCCTTCTTTTGAGAATGTGCTGGAGGAAGGCCCTATGTTTTGACCCGTTGCTATCATCCTCAGTAATTCTGTTCTGACTGCCTTGCTTTACTGATACTCTTGTTTTCACTGATACACTTTGACCTCTGTTTATCCTTTTTATCATGGTATACTGTAGTAAATAGGAAAAATTTCATATAAGGATAAATTTTACAAAAGTTCCAACAGTTCTTCCCACCATTTATCTTCTGGTATTCTGGTCCGTTGAAATTGTTCTCAATGTTTCATCAGCCTCAGTATATCTGAAAAAGGTAGGTTGAATTGGAAACAAATGCTTTACTTCATGCTCAAGATAAAATAAATTTTCCAATTTGTCATGAAGATTTTTTCCTGTTGGCAATGCTGCTTCTGATGTATTGGTTAAAGAATTGGCCTGATTGTCAGCATACTTGTCCAATTTTTCAACATAGCTTTCAAGGTCCATTATTTTATCCTCTGAAACTATAGGACTGAGCAATCCTTTTTTCAACAAAATATCAAATCTTTCTCTGAAGGCAATGATTTCTTCTTGCATATCTGAGCACCTTCGTTCTAGATTCTGCATAAGGGTTCTCCTAGTAAAAACTCTTTTTATTTCCAAAATTGTTCCAGTCCTGTCCTGAATACCAAGTTATGCAAGTTGGTGTCTGGTTTGAGTGTTTAGAAACTGTATGAGTTGATTGGCTTCCTCAGGCCTATTTCCCAATTCTTCTCTTTTACTTTGAACTTTTTCTATAGCCAATTTGACTAAATCATTCTGTTCATACATAATCTGAATTGAAGACCAAACATCCTTTATTGATTGGATAATGTTGTCCCAAAGAATTTCATTTGTTTCCTTTAAAGGTTTCTCCAATGTGAGATCCTTTTCCAATGCTTTAACCAATTTTTCTAATCTTTTGACCTCTCTTGTTTTATCAGCAACACTCATTTTTGAGAGATCATATCTTTGTTCTAAATTAGTAAGCTGTAACTTTGTGTGCCGAAGTTCTGTTACTTGAAGTTTCAATTCATTCATTGACTTTATTAATTCTTCAGAACTCAAATTGGAAGTATTTACCTATGATAGCTCCGTTGGCTGACCTGTTGTGGATGTACCTATACCTGTAATTGCCTCTGTTGTTGATGCTGGAATAGTAGACTGCTTGTTCTTTAATGCCTGTTCAAGCTCTTTTTCTGTTTCATTTAGTTGCTCATTCAGTTTCAAAAGCAAGTCCATCATTTCTTCTTCAGAATTTCTGTTTATCATCTCTTCAGTTTGTGGATGTCTTGAAGCTGGCAATTTCAACTGCTTTCTCAAAGCTGCAATATCATCATCTTTTTTCTTGATTAGGGCCTCTATACCTTTGACATCTTTAGGATTGTGACCCAATCCAATGATTATTTCCTCCAATGTCTTTATCCTGTTGTCTTTGGCCTGAGAAGAGGCTTTTTCAAGATGCAATTGTGCATTAGTGTTCTCCAAAGAATCCTGCAATTCTGAGTTGCCATTGCTTTATCGGTCAGAGTAGAATAGATCATTTCACCAGTCTGCTTATGTAACTCAATCTGATCTAAAGGATGAATATCCTTTGCTAAGACTTCAAAATTTGTTCTAATATAATCTGTAGCTGTTTGAGGCTGCTGCACTTTTGGTTTGAAGTGACTCATTATCATTTTTCCTTGCTGAATGTCATAAGCTGACATCAATCTTTCTTGATTCTTAGGAGCCATCTTCAAATACTGATTGTAAACCTGGAGTCTTAGTGGATCATTCCTAGCTTTTATATTGATAAGGGTTTTCTTTATATCTCCTGCATCTTTAACTGGTGGTTTGAAAGAAGATATTTCAACACTCTATTGCTTTTGCAGCTCTTTTCTCTGTAAAGTAGTGGATGCCCCACTGACTGTACCTGTTTGTTGACTATCCAAATATTCTCTCTGGCTATCAGGAATTTCTTGAACAAAATCTACTTCTGGAAGAGGATTTAATTTTTGTCTTTTAGCATGAGGCTGTTCTGAAGATCCACCAACAGGGGTAGCAACTTCAGCATCTCTCTTCTTGCCTTTTTCTATATTGATAGGAGTTTGTAAAATTGAAATTTCTGGCTCATTGATCTGAATAGGATGAATTTGTACTTGACCCTGTTCTTTAGAAGTCTCAGGTTGCTCTGTCATTGTGAATTTTTCAAATACTTGTATGTCAGGCTCCTTTTCTTTTCCTTTAGATTGTACTGTGGCCAATGCACTGATCTCCTGTAAATTTTGCTGAGAAGTCCCTGCAAAAGAAGGACCAATACCTGGTATCTGCACCTGTCCAAAAGAGTCCAGGTCAAGTATTTTCTCAAGGTCTTTCATTACATTTTCAACATTGACATGCTCACTATCATGTTCTACCAATGTTCCTTCCATCCATTCATCCATATTGGCATATTGTTCAATTTCTGGAATTTTGTGATGAATGTATGGTGATAGTTTATTTTTCATTCTTCTATCACATATAAAGCTATTTGGGTCATAAGGCACCCAGTAAAATTTTTTTTGTAATCTGAGATATTCTTCTAAGATTCTTTATGCTTCCTTTCATGCATCTCTAGATTTACAAACAAAGGGACCTAATTGACTTTTGATCCTGAGTTGGGCCTTTTTCTTTGCATTGCAGAAATGAACTATATCTGAGTTAATCATCTGCCTGAAATACTCTAGTGCAAAGAGTCTCATGGGGACATATTTGGGAAACTTGAATGGGCACAATTCACATCCATATATTCTGATCTCAGTGTGATTTTGATACAAGTACCAGTCACCTACCCTATATTGTTTTGAGAGCTGTATAATTTTCTTGATTTCATTATTGACTCTAGGAGGGGAAACTCCTGTTAACAAAGTGGTTTCAGGGTGTACAAATAGGTCAATAAACTCATTATAGGAGTAAGGAGAATCAGAGGAATTATGGGTGATGGCAGACCAAAATATCACAGACCAGGATTTCCTTTGGCATCAAGTTTCTGAACATGGAAAGGGAAACTTTCTGATTGGTAATAAATCATGAGATGATATATAACAAAAGAATATTTGAACACTTTTTCATTCTCAAATCTCATGAACTGATCATGGATTTAATCAGCAATGTAGGATTCAAAATAATACTTGACAACAGGGGACTGTCCAGGGGTAAATATAGACAAAAATACTATGGTTAATTGATCAACATATTCACTAGTATTGAAACCCATGATAAAGGATATCATATTCAGAATAAGCTTGCCCACATCAGTGAAAAAAGTATAACCATAGGGGGGAGGGCCTTTGGGCTGATGCTCTGGTAACATGAAGGTTTGACAAATGCGATTTAACTCTTCATGGGACAAATTGGCAGACTTTTCAAGTAATTCTCCAATGGACAGGGGAGTGAGGGCTTGACCAGGTTGAAATTGCAACATTTCATTTATCGACTGAGTAGTGATTGGGAAAAGGATGTTCTGACTCAGGGACAAAACTGCTCTTTGATTGGGGTCATATTTTGCATGGCAGTAATGAATTAACTCAGGAAAAATATGGACTAAGGGGAGAAGATACATGGGGAGATTGGATTACCATAATCCAATAATATCAGAACCATTTATAAAGTTATCTCTACAGCGGCAAAAGGTTCGAAGAGGATTATCACTAAGAATGAGGTCTTTAATTTGAAAATCTCTATATGCTAGGGGCAGATAGTCTAAATCTCTGTGAGGGGCATTCAAAGATGTGATGTTCAGAGCCACTTGAACCTCCATTTCTGGTTCTTGTGGATACAGAAATGAATTTCGGGTTTTTGTGAAGAACAAACACAATTACAAGTTTTGGGAATGAAATTTACAATTCTAGGGATTGAACAAGACCAAATTGAACTCTGTTTCTGTCTTTCGTGCGGAATTTAAAACAAAAGCTAGGATTTCATAGAGTTTTAACGGGAATTGGGGTAAATACCTATTTTTTTGGAGATGAACAGTGATTAAACAGGTATAGGCTATGGCGTACGAACTCTGGATTACTGGTATGCAATTATCTTCAGCAAAATACAGTTGATGGCGCTTGACAGTTTGTTTTTGAAATTCTCTGCATGAGACTTTGATCGTTCACAGAATAATGAAAATGACGCGGGCAAAATTGTTTTATTCACAAAGTCCAAAGGGTGACGGGGTTTTATTTATTTATTTAATAGATGACGTCAGCAGATACGGAGGATGAGTCACAGGATGCAAGCGGTAAGCAGTTTCCATTGCACCGCTTTTGGGGAAAAGTGGTTTTGGGCGGAGGGCGAGCGATTCCATAGAATGATTGACGCATGGCATGGCACTGTTTGAAAACCGCTGGGCCATCGCGCGTTATTGTTCGGACGTGGATGGCTAGCGATATCATTAATAACCGTTGATCTCATATGGGTTGATCGAACGATGATGGGAACGTGGAAGTGATGGGGATTTAATATGGAGGGCCCGACGCAATTAAACGTTAATTAATCTCATCGGGGGGAATATGATTGACGGAGTTAATTAATCGTGAGGATTAATCAATTTGTTTATAAAAATGCAGGAAAGTGATCGGGAAATGATTTAACCAAGGTTAGCGGTTAAGGGAGGTATTGGGGATTTTACAAAGGGTTTATACTTTTAACCTTGGGAAAGGGAGTCAGGGGATTAAAATACACAGGGGAAGAATTATTTTTGTATTAAAACACGCAATAAAACATGTTTTAATTATTTTTTCAATATAATTTATTATATGATAATTAAATCAGATTAATCTAATTACCATAGGGGGTGGAATTTAATATTACGATATATTTAGCCAAAGAGGGCATAAAGTGGGTTTTTTATTTAAACATGTGGGAATAAATAACTTTGGCTAAAATTTATTAATGGGTTTTTGGGGATATTATATAAAAAGGAGTTATATATAATAGGAGAAGGTTATTTTTGTAAGGATTTAATACATAAAATCAATGTTAATATAACAATGGGACAATGTAAACTCAAAATACATTAATATAACTAAGAAAGTGAAGATTTAAAAGAAAATTGCATTATAATCACTTCATCACTTAGACTTAGAATAAAATGTGATTTTGAGGGTTTTTTATGAAATAATGCATAATTATCCTAAGATGTTTAGAAATGAGTGAATGTTATGAAGAATGACTTCAAGTACTTAGGATTTTCCAATTATTGGGCCGAGGGTCCGGTCCCTCCAAAAGTCAAGGAAATGCCTTGAGCCCCTCTAATTTTCAAATACCTTAGTACTTAGGGGAAATTAGTGAAATCTTTAGGGAAAGATGAGAAGGGAAGTTAATAACTTTGACTTTGCTTTGCTTTGAATTTCTTCCAAGTGTCTGCCTTTGCACTTTGTGATGAAAGTAAATATTAACACATTTAGAGTCATTGTCCATCACATGCAATTCTGCAACATCATCTACCTACCCTACCTACTTTACTCTACCATTTTTTCTTCTTTATTAGGGTGCACTTAGACTGGCAAACCCTTATCACACTTTCTTTTCTTTTACATGTATAAATCTATCTAAGTCTAACCTTATTACATCCAAGGGCTCAGATTAAGCTATTGAGCTCCTTTTATTTACTCTACCTATCTACTTATCTGCCAAGATTAAATAGTTTGGTCAGATTTTATTCTCTATCTCTAAAACATGAAATTGAAAGATGAAATAACCAAGCTTAAACTGTTTGACTATTCATAAATTGTGACATAGGATACAAGTTGCACACAATTTTATTTATTACATAAGAGAAAAAAGTAGTGGCATTTAGACTTGCACACTTTCCTTGGCCTTTATTTTGGTGGGGTTCATTTTCTTTTACTTTTTTGGCCATTTTTATTCTTTTTACCCTTTGATTTTTCTTTTAGGGTATACCCTCTTTACATTTTTTAATTTTTTTTGATTTTTTGATAATATGGAAAACCTTTGCAACAAGAAAAGGTATGAACATATTACATAGCCCATCAAGTCAATCATGAAATATGACACCTATTGATATATGAGTCTAACACTGGCTCCACTTGGGGATGGCTTTTCCTGGTGAAAAGTCAAGAACAGCAGGTCAGTTATCCTCATCCATTGACCTTGGTGAACCTGTAAATGTCTTCTGTCTTCTGCAAACTGAAATCTAATTTGAAACTAAAACAACACACAAAAGTTTTCAAACCAACTTAATGAAAAAATAGCTGAAAATTGAAAACTAAAAAAAAAATGCTCAAAATTCTGAGCTTATTGGCACTCATCTACCTACTCAATCTACTAAAATTCTTATTGAATCAGGTAATACAAAAATGCCAATGAAGCCAATCAAGTAGTTGTAACAATAAATGGATAACTTGATTGCTTGTGATCAAAATTGGAAGTATATTATGATCATGTGTCTTTATAATAAATGATATGATGTGTAAAGGCCACTTTTGATGTATTTGATCCTTATAGAGAAAACATGTTTGCAGATTTGGGCTAAAAACATTCTCCATATAATCTGATATAGGATCAATAAAAGTATGATGTATGTTATTTACTTCTAGGCCTTCAATGACTGGTTGCTCAGTTGTATTCTGAATATTAAGCCTTGAAACTATTTCTTTTGTCTTGTTTTTGAAAGAATAATCATCCTCAATATGCAAGTCAAAAGATAGTACAATTTCCTCTTGCTTAGGAGAAGGAAGATTTTCAAAGAATTCTTTAGGATTTTGGAAAATGTATGACTGAATTTGAGAATGCAAAAGTTTAATTTCATTTTCATAATTTTCAGAAATTATCTCAAGAACACATATTTTCAGTTTGGGAGAATATTTTATTGATTTCAAAAGAAGAAATAAAGCTCTTAAAAAATCCTCATCAAGCTGAAGTTCTAATATCTCATCCCTCAAAATAGCTAGTGATTGTTTTGTGAAATTATCATAATTATCATCATACTAATCATGTAAGTCTAAAAAATCTTCTAAGAACCTTGATTTTCTTAGGAATAGGTCATTTTGTAATAGCTTGCATCTTTTGAGGCTCCAACTTCACTCCTTCCTTTAAAACAATATGAACCAAATACTCGAATTCTTATTTCCCAAAAGCACATTTGGATATTTTTACATAAAAATGATTATTCTCAAAAAAATTTATTACTTTTCCACATGTTTAGTGTGGTATTCCCATGATTTATTATAAATATGTGTATTATGAAAGAAAACCAACACAAATTTTATAAGATGGGATCAAACAAAATTGTTCTTAAGTCGAGCCTGCCAAACTTCAAACGGCGATAAACCATAATTCAAACCAAATTCGCGTTCCAAAATAGCCTGCTGACATCGGCCAATTTTGTGACACGAAAACCAAATGAATTCCGCCCTAATCTTTTTCGGGTCCGAAGTTGGGCTGGCGTATGGAGGGAGAGTTGTGACGTGAATTTCTTATCAAATTCGCCCTAATCTTTTTCGAGTCCGGATTTCCACTGTGCGAGCGGCCCAAACAAAGATCCGCTCCAATCAATTTCTGCCACGTGTCCTCAATCAGAACTTGCCCTGCTCCCGGCTGCGGGTGCATTCGATGGTGTTTAAGGCGATGGGACATGGATGTGGCGATTTCATATCAATCGCATTAACTTTTAACGTTGTTCAATTAAGTTCCAAGGTTTTCACATCTAATCACATTAAGTTTTAACACTGTTCAAGATCGGACCTCCACTCCTGTTAGCAATTCCGCATGCTCCAATATCATCTGGCCTTCGGCTCTCATTAATGATCAGAGATTAATTATGACGAGCATCCTTCGATTGCATTACAGTCAGGTCGATAAAATCGCATTTCGCTATGGTTTTTCAGACGAGCCAGTTGTTGGGTTACACTGCCTACTCACTGTGACGAGAAGGAGAAGTGGCCAGCTGAACTGCTGTGTAGACCTTACTGCATATCTGCATTTCTCTCGGTCTAGTCCTTGTCTATCTTCCTTTGTTTCTTAGAATTCTGCTTCTTCGTCTCCTCTTGTGCCCACTGCTAGTGAGACTACACCCATGCCTCGCGTACGTCAAAGAATGCGTTGCTGCAGGGGGAGCACTAGAGGTCAACCCCTGCGCGCTCCCTCCAGCCCCTCAACCGAGTTGTCTTCCGGCCAGTCCAGTGATTATTACACAGGTCGCTATCCAAATACTAGGAGTGGGCAGGGTCGGGTTGTAGGATCTGGCCACCGTATGGATTCCCCTGCTCCTCGTTTCCCCACCGCTAGTTCACCTTCTCCCACGACGCGCACTGTGCAATTTTTTTTTAATTGCTCTCTCAACCGCCCACGAATCACAGCTTCAGTCACTGTGGTTTTCTACGAGGAGGCCCAAACGAAGGAAGAATGCACCCGTCCAGTGAGTCTGAGCTCGGAAAAATCCGGCCAGCATTCGGGCCTTCAGGAGGGGAGCCGTGGCATGAATGTGGAGGTAGCACCTAGCGATCCTAGACCTTCTGAAGGATGGTGTCGAATCGTCGAGGAGCCGGAGGAGTAGTTTGGTTAATTTGTTTTTCTTGCTTCGCGGCCCACTTAATTGGGATGATTTTAGATTGTTTTACTGTGCTGGACCTTTGTAATATTTTTGAATTCTGTAAATTAAACGTTTAAGACTGGTTTCCCCGTATGAGGGCAGTCTTCTTAATTTTTTGATTTTTTGATGACAAATTTTCCATGAGTCTAGGCAATGATTTTGACTTCGATATAATTTTATTCCCACTATTAATAGATTAAATTTACTTAGAAAAACAAATGTTGCCATGTTTCTATTTTAAACCTGTTTTTTGAAATACAAAGCCATGTTTATATGGTCTACGTATTATACTCTTTCTCTGTATATCTACAGGAACCTTTTTGCTATGAGCAGGGTGGATGCTGTAGCGGGCTACTAATGGAAACAAGTGAGCCTGAACCTTACATCTCGGATGCAACAGATGGTTACCAATTTTGGAATCAAGTGAGCCTGGGCTTCTGCAGATGGTTATCACACTCCTCACATGATTAGCATTTTTCTCTGTTCAAGGATTTTGCGTACTTTAATTTGTATTTCGAACAATGGACGTCGGTACTCTATCTGTTGTTTTAGTATTCTACATACTGTTATTTCACTTTCTTATAGATGCCTTGGGCATATTTGGATGCTTTCTCAGATTTATCGATAATCTTCATGTGGACTGTTACTGCGTTTTATATCATGTCCTTGTATGTGACATGGGGTATTTTTCTATCATTGTCTGGGGTGGGACTTCCACTTTTCTGGATGGATATTTGGGTTCCAATCTTCAGATGTGAAAATGTAATGACTTCATGGACTCTTTTACTTCATATAATATATTCAAAACAATGTTTTTTCTCTTGTGAAAAAAAAATGATTAATGTTTATCACTCTGCCTTCAAAACTAGCGATGCTGGTCTATGTTGTTGGTTTATTGATATGGTCTGATGGTCTTTTTATATTTTGGACATATCACACCCCTCACATGATTAGCGTTTTTCTCTGTTCAAGGATTTTGGGTACTTTAATTTGTATTTGGAACAATGGACGTCGGTACTCTATCTGTTGCTTTACTATTCTACATACTCCTATTTCACTTGCCTCGGGCATATTTTGATGCTTTCTCAGATTGTCGATAATCTCCATGTGGACCGTTACTGGGTTTTATATCAAGTCCCTGTATGTGACATGGGGTATTTTTCTATCACCGTCTGGGGTGGGACTTCCACTTTTCTGGATGGATATTTTGGTTCCAATCTTCAGATGTGAAAATGTAATGACGTCATGGACTGTTTTACTTCATATAATATATTCAAAACAACATTTTTTCTCTTGTGAAAAAAAAATGATTAATGTTTATCACTCTGCCTTCAAAACTAGCGATGTGTAGAAATTAGCTGAATAAATCACTTATTCACTGAAGATTAACCCGATCATACATCAATTTCGAATTGCATGCATAACACATAACCTTCTTCTACAATTAATTGTCACATGCGGAAATAATAGAAGCAATCTCACATCAAATCAATCACACATTAACTCAGTATGTATGGGGAAAGCCTATAGCTGAAAACCCTGCAGCTATTGTGTATATTATAATGGAGAAATCAAGTAACCAAACAAGTACAATACTCCTCACAAGTACTCAGTACTCTCTCATGAAGTTACTCACAATCTGACTCAGTTTTGAACAAGTCTGAGGTTCAAAACTCCCCGCCAATTGCCTTGCCTCTATTGCGCAATCATGGCTTGTATATGAAGAGGTTCAAGGTTCGAATCCCCTTCCCTTGATTGCGTAATTGTCATGGACAATTCCTCCAAGTGTAATGCAAATCTCATGCATCATTTTTCATGGACTTTTTTACTTCATATAATATATTCAAAACAACGTTTTTTCTCTTGTGAAAAAAAATTGATTAATGTTTATCACTCTGCCTTCAAAACTAGCGATGTTGGTCTATGTTGCTGGTTTATTGATATGGTCTCATGGTCTTTTTATATTTTGGACATATCACACTCCTCCCATGATTAGCGTTTTTCTCTGTTCAAGGATTTTGGGTACTTTAATTTGTATTTGGAACAATGGACGTCGGTACTCTATCTGTTGCTTTACTATTCTACATACTGCTATCTCACTTTCTTATAGATGCCTCAGGCATATTTGGATGCTTTCTCAGATTGTCGATAATCTCCATGTGGACCGTTACTGGGTTTTATATCAAGTCCCTGTATATGACATGGGGTATTTTTCTATCACTGTCTAGGGTGGGACTTCCACATTTCTAGATGGATATTTGGGTTCCAATCTTTAGATGTGAAAATGTAATGACTTCATGGACTATTTTACTTCATATAATATATTCAAAGCAACATTTTTTCTCTTGCGAAAAAAAAATGATTAATTTTTATCACTCTGCCTTCAAAACTAGCGATGCTAGTCTATGTTGCTGGTTTATTGATATGGTCTCATGGTATTTTTATATTTGGGACATATCACACTCCTCACATGATTAGCGTTTTTCTCTGTTCAAGGATTTTGGGTACTTTAATTTGTATTTGGAACAATGGATGTCGATACTCTATTTGTTGCTTTACTATTCTACATACTGCTATTTCACTTTCTTATATATGCCTCGGGCATATTTGGATGCTTTCTCAGATTGTCGATAATCTCCATGTGGACCGTTACTGGGTTTTATATCATGTCCCTGTATGTGACATGGGGTATTTTTCTATCATTGTCTGGGGTGGGACTTCCACTTTCTGGATGGATATTTGGGTTCCAATCTTCAGATGTGAAAATGTAATGACTTCATGGACTGTTTTACTTCATATAATATATTCAAAACAACGTTTTTCCTCTTTTAAAGTTTCATTTAAAAAAAAAAAATTGAACCTGCCGTCGCTATACCGACGCCTTGTAAGCGTCGACATTGCGACAGATTAGAAACGTCGGAAGCGCAACAGTATAAAAACGTCGGATGAGCGACGTTCAAAACGTCAGACCACATTTCGTCGGAATTGTGACAGTTTACGAACGTCGGAAGAGCGACGTCCAAAACGTCGGACCACATTTCGTCGGAATTGTGGCAGTTTACAACCGTCGGAAGAGCGACGTCCAAAACGTCGGACCACACTGCGTCGGAATTGCGACAGT
This sequence comes from Pinus albicaulis, assembly GCA_034641835.2. Lineage (NCBI taxonomy): Eukaryota > Viridiplantae > Streptophyta > Pinopsida > Pinales > Pinaceae > Pinus > Pinus albicaulis. The sequence goes on along the minus strand of CM076578.1, from coordinate 594,455,872 downwards.
TTACAAACGTCGGAAGAGCGACGTTCAAAACGTCGGACCACATTTCGTCATAATTGTGAGAGTTTATAGACGTCGAAAGAGCGACGTTCAAAACGTCGGACCACATTTCTTTGGAAGTGCGACCGTTTACAAAGGTTGGAAGTGCGACGGATTGGGAAACGTCGGAAGAGTGACGCTTGTTTGGAAGCGACGGAAAAAGTTTCAATAGTGCGACACTTTTTAATTGCGTCGGAACTGCGACGGTATGGTAAACCACGTTTTGCCCGCCCTCGAACTGTCGCTCTTGCAATGACTATGTGTCGGAATAGCAACGAATTGGCCGTCGGAATTTTCACCAAATTTTCTAGTGTAATATGATTTATCAATTTCCATTAGTCTCTTCTTGTCCAACAACTTCATCCCAACAACAACCCATAAATTTTGGCCCCAACTTCATAATTTAGGCGCCCAACTATTGCAGAATTTTGAACCCCTGCAACACTCCAAAACTTGGCACATGTGGATAGGAGAGATAAATTTCAACTTCTAGACCTTGGGAGATACCTTCTTCTTTTTCCTTTTCTTCCTTGAAATTTCACATTTTTCTAGTTTCATGCAATTGCAGATCAAATTGTTTGGGTTGATGTATCAAATGAAGCCGAATTGATACCTTTATATAAGTGCTTCTTCCGCTCAGTTTAATTTGACTTGTTCAATTTGAGGCTAACTTGGTGGAGGAGGCCTAATTGACCTATTTTACAATAAAATAAATTTCTTCTTTTACAAATAGAGCCCAATAAGGGTATTTTATATTATGACATGGATAAGGATTCTTAACATAAACACTATAAGCCTTCAATGGAGCATTTGACCTAAAAAAAATTGACCCAAGCATGAAATTCATGCTTTAATAAGTCAATTTATTTAATAATAAAATTTCTTTGTCTTTTATTTTAAAAATACATTTCATTATGAATCAACTATGAAAATCGATGATAGTTAAATTCTTCAAAAAATTATACCAGGGGAAACCACTTGACCAATTGTATATGTTTATGACATGCAAAGAAACACATATATCCTTCTAAAAAAGCATTCACGATATCAGTTTTCCCATTGGATTGAGGGTGGTAAGATGAGATATCAACCAATTGAGTACCCAAACAAGAAAATAATTTAGTGAAATTTTCCAACAAAAATTGGATATTTGTCACTTATAATAATCTTTGGGATTCCATGTAGCTTTTTTTGGACATTGGATAAACCAATTTTCCCTATGTGTTTCGTGGCATGGAATAACTATCTCTTGTGGATCCTTGTCTTTGGTGATACGATCATTGAATAACACCTACAAGTTTTGGTCTAACAATGATCGTGATTCCAAACAAATGGTATAATATCATAGGTCAAGATTTCGATACACACTCGGCTCCCACTGGGTGGAGATCATAGGACATTGGATAAACCAATGCTCCCAGTGTATTTCATAACTTTGAATAACTGACTTTCATGGATCCTTATCTCTGGTGATGTGATTGTTTAATAATACCTACGATTTTTGGTTTGGTTAAAATCGTGATTCCTAACAACTTTTGGATAGTTTCCATCAGTGTTTTTTCCATTGTACGTTATTTCATAGGGCAAGAAAGGGAGAAAAAATGGAATTTTTTTTTCATTCAGTCTATCAGTACCATAATGATATTCATTCATTTATATTTTGTGTAAAATTTTAATAAAATTGATTGAAATTGATTCCCTAATTTTTGGGCGCAGCGGGGGGGTCACAAGGGGGGCGACAACCCACCCTATTCGGGAGTTTGCATGGGGGCAGTAGCCCCCTGCACAGGGTCCAGGGCAGCACCCCAGGATTTTTTTTTATGCGGACCCAAATATGGTGGGAGGACTTACCCATGGTTTTGTGCATGGGTTTTTCACATGGTTTTAGGCATTATGGTTTTTTGCCCATGGTATGTTATATATCCGGTCAAGGGAGCTAGAGTTATTTTCTAACCTAGGGTTAGAGGATTGGGCTTTATGAATGATTCGATATGTATGTATATGTCTTGTAACATTGAAAGGAATATAATGAACAATAAATCTGGTAGTCCCAGTTTTGGGATCCAGGGGAAAATATTTGTGTATATTTGTTTTATGTTCTCGCCATTGTTTATTTTTCTATTTTAAGAATTCATTTGCAAGTAATTTTTATACAAGGTTAAAACCTACACTAATGTTATTAGGATCCCTAGGGTCTTGATGGTATATGCCTTAATCTATTGGCATACCACATGCAACCACAAAATTTTGCACATATACTTTAAAAAATTCCCAAAATAAATATTATTTATCCTATGGTATATTTTCAAGAACCTTGGATATTATTCTATAGGAGAAGTGTGTAATTATAAAGTTTCCTTTTTTTTTGAGTTGATAATTTTTTCCTAAACAATATTGATACCACAAAAACTCATATTTCCGCATATATGTCTCCACTGCATTGGGGTCCTCTTGTAATTATTGAATGTTTTTTCACACCTCATCTTACTTCCATTCTATAATTGCTTCTTCCACCCAATAAAATTGTAATTTGTGGAATGGAGATAGCACACAGTGATCCCTATGTGTCACCCTCTTTCCTTGATAGTACGTTTGCCACAATTTTTTTATTTTTATCTTTTTTGTAGATAATTTTAAATTCATAACTTAGCATATTTTTAACCCATTTTTTTTGGTATTTTAAAGATGGTCTTTCTTATAAAAAGCACTTCAAACTATCAGGACTTGTTTTTACTTTGAAGTGTCTTCCTATTAAGCATGGATTGCATTTCTTAACTTCATGTAGTATGGATAAAAATTATTTTTCATAGATGGGTCTAAGTAAGTTTTTCCCTTTAATTTAGTTGCTTTCAAATGAAAGGGGCCTTACTTCTTGCATCAACACTGCACCAATGTCATTGCATGAGGCATCACACTCCAAAATGAATATTTTGTGAAGTTAGGTATGGTCAAGATGGGAGTTGTATGCATAACATAACAACATTACATACACCAACCTTAGTCAACAATACATCAATTTCAAATACAGAACATGACTCTCACTTTCATCACACCAACTAGCATACTCAACAAATAATGACAACAATACAACACTTACAACATATACAATAACAACAAGCAATATTGGACAACTACCAAGGTTTTTTTTTCTTATGATAACAACATATCTACCATACGATATGAAGTACAATGCACATATACAAGGATATATCTTCATAGCATCAACTTCAAGATTTGATCGCGCCAACTCTCTGCCATTTGGAGATCCATTCATTCCAAATCACACATTCCATCGCAGTAGCCAAACACACTATGATCCACAGGTGAAACACATACCCATGATCGATCTCACTTTGATCCCTCACTTCAACACACATACTAACCTTGTCCAACATACAAAATCTCCAAATCACATCATTTCATACATTCTAAAACATTTTCATTTGCACTTATGTTCTCACTTTACTCAGAACACACATGCAGACATTAACTTCTAATCACACTGTAACTGGCAATCAACTTGATAAAATAAATTCACACTCCATTGTAAGTAATTACAATGTTTACTTATTGCACAAGTAAGTCTGCAATTACACTAGATCCATGCACATGGCTACCATCGATTATGCATTACACACAAATATCTTCCCTCCTTGATCAATAACACATGTATCTTCTTTAGGAGTGTACTCTATCTCTGCTAACAATACTTGGACAATTACAATTCATCACTAATCTACGTACATCCAGGTCATATAGGAGAGATACATTCCACTTTTCAATTAACTAGTCCACATACTTCTAATCACCCATCCTCATAACAGAGGAATTCACACACCATTCCATTTTTTTTATTGTATAGGTGTGAAAGTAATCTCTATAGGGATGTGTGCATTAAATTTCACACAATATGCACAATTATCATATCTCATGTTGTCTAAACCTCTTGAGAGTGATGGTATGTCATTTTAAACTAATATTCCTAGGCACCAGATTGACCAAGTCCGTTATTCCTTTTTGGTGGACCAAATTAAGCACATTAAGGCATTTCACTTCCCTACATGACCAAATCAACTAGCGATTTTGATGACTAGATAAAACACATTTGTTACTGGATATTTCAGACCAAACTAACTTCTTTAACAATATCCACTACTACCTTGAAGATTGGATCAAACAAGGACTAAATCAACCACTATGATCACATCAATTCCTTAGGAAATTTCTTTGGTAGGAGCCTATGGTCTTATTTTCCCTACCTATAGGATGCATACATGATTTTTCTTAAGACAATCAATGTACATACACACTTTTTCCATATACAAGTAGCGTATATGTTGTTTAATATAGATTTATCTAAGTTGCTCTACTAAACTCATGAGAGGCACAACCACAATATCCTTAAGACCTGCAACAAACACCTTTGACACCAACATCAACATTAAGCCAATCCATGATATAAAAACTAGCTAGACATAAACTGAGGTTTGACATCAATGGAAACTAAACAATGTTTTTGCTACTAATCTTCCCCTTTGGCATTGATGGCAACCTACAACCACACCACCAAACTTATCCTCTTTAACTGACCTTCATTCTCCTCTAACTGGCTGAGTCATTCTCCATCGGTGGATGGTCTCACTCTTCCCCTTTGATATCAATGGAAAAGGGTGACCAAACCTCACTAAAGCACCATGCTGACACCAATGACCAATTATGATACCAATGATATTCTGATGAAGCATAAATAGCTACAAAACTCCTGCAAAAAAAACATGACAACCAAGGAAAAAATATTGATCACTCTTATAGCTCCTGCAACCAAAAGACATCATGGCAATTATGCCAACACCACAACCTTCATCTTGTAATAATGTTTTTTTTTTTCTTTTCCGGATCCATCGCATTAAGTATTAGATTCTTCTATCGATGTTTCGAACCAACTACCGAGGTTCATTCTCAAGATAAAAATGAATGAGAGAAAACTGATATGAGGTAAGATTAATAAATAGTTAAAGGATTGATGAAAATAATTTTATGTTATGAGCCAACAATTTTAAATAATATTCTAAAATTAATGATTTATAATTAATTATTAATTATTTATAAATAAGTATTAATTTTAATTTTCAAATAAGGTTGATTATAAAATCTTTCTATTATTATGTTGATATTTAAAATATTATGTCTTTATTAATGAATAAATTGAATTTTATTGTATGTTTTTAATAATGATAATGTTATTTTAATAATATCGTTATTAAAAACATATAAATAAAATTTCAATTTATTCATTAATAAAGACATAATATTTTAAATATGAACATAATAATGGAAAGATTTTATAATCAACCTTATTTGAAAATTAAAATTAATACTTATTTATAAATAATAATTATGAATTATAAATCATTAATTTTAGAATATTATTTAAAACTGTCGTCTCATAACATAAAATTATTTTCATCAAACCTTTAACTATATATTAATCTTACTTGAGATCATTTTTTTTCTCATTCATTTTTATCTTGAGAATGAACCTCAATAGCTGGTTTGAAACGTTGATAGAAGAATATACTACTTAGTGAGATGGATCCGAAAAAAACATTATTACAAAATAGAGATCGCAGAAGTCTGAAATCTGAGACCTACATCTTATGGAACATGCTCCCCCTGAACATGTATTAGGGTTGTAATCATCTTCTTCAAATTGTTGTCCACTAAATTTTACTGCTACCTTTTCCTCCTTGTCACATGTAAGAGGCTACATCACTAGACCATGGACTCACAACAACCCATGACCAATGATAAACATGAAATTACATTTCTTAATGATGACATTACATGGATTATACATGGTTGAGATACAAAAAGATACAATAATGACACCCAAAGGCCCATACATGGCTGATACAAGTGACTTATTTCAACAAATGACTCTCTCACCTATGTAGCTTAAAACCATGATTATACAACCAAATTTACCGAGTGTTAAGAAAGTACATATAGGTCTAGATAAATGCACTCAAAGGTTCTTACATGGTATAAATAAATAATTCATTGTTATGCATCCCAAAAAAATCTCTCTCCCATACATGAATCATATTAGGGTTACCTAACCAAACTAACAAATGATGATCATGAACAAGTACATAGAAGGTTGATTCACAACTTCCAACTCATGACTATGACCATGTGGGTCTACTACAAAATAATGAGTGAAAGCAATAAGAAAATGACATACAACCCTTGAAACCCTAATTCCATGCAAAAACCCCCCTGATCTCATGCACCTTCTCACATCTTGTTTATCTTGCAGAATTGATCATGCATTTTTAGCTCTTGATCACACAATATTATTGCTACAACTTGTACACATGTCTTCTTGAAGCTCCCATGTTGCTACCATGCACTCCCCCTAAGACCATGTAGGCCTCTCATAGCTCTTTTGTAATATTTTCTGAATATAAACCAAGCAACAAAGGATTTCAATGGGGATTAAATTCCTACTCAAAATCCAAAGAGGAAGAGAGTGTATTTGATATATTTATTTTGCTTACTCTCCCCTTTAACACATACGCATTGTCTGGAGTCTTGATTCCTTTGGAAATCACTCTCTTTGAATTCTATTTCTTGAAGCAGCAACCTTTGGAGTTGAAGATGACTTATTTGACCCCACAAACCATCTGGCTCATGCTAAAGATATTATGCTTTATTCCTTCAACCAACAACACATCAACTGCATTAGTCTTCTTGTCACGAAGATTGGCCTTACCTTTCCCAACACTTTAGTATGTGTATTGTCTCCAAGAATAATGTGGTCATCTTTGGTTCCTCAAGGAGAGGAATCTAATCTTGTCCCTTCAAATATGATGGGAACATCTGCTATATATGTACCATCAATCATCTCCATCAAATGTACATAAATAGATGCCACATTTCACTTGTTTCTCCTCCTTCTTCTAGTTTACTACTAGTCCTAATCTGGGTCAGTCCCTCCTTTTGCTTGTTTTGCCTTGAAAATTTGATCAAATTTCAATATGTAGCCATGTGACCAGGGTTGTCAAGAGTGTAGCACCTCACATGACCAAGATATGAGGCTAGAGGGTCATATATTATGCTACTCACATCATATATATTCCTTGCATTGATCATGCTTCTACTCCATGCATTAAATTTGCGATCGAATTCCTTGTGGCTAAACAGGTTACATGAAAAACAATATTTGTAAAATGCATTAGTCTAGCTAATCATTGTTTCTTTATTTGGTTGCTTATATTGTTGCATGTTTTGATGAATATATCTATACATTGTGCTTTCACAACTAATTGCAACATGTCCAAGGTTGTGACAGATGTAACACTTAATCTCGTCCATCAATGGATTAAATGGGTTTTTACTCCTCCTTTGAAATATGTTAGATCTACCATAATCTTCTCTTGGTGTGAATGGTATTCTAGTCATAGTTTATCCTTTGGTATAATTTTTGGTTGTTGGATCTATTGTTTCTTTCTTCCTTGTTTGTTGCTCATATTATTTCCAATATCTTCTACAATATTCTTAGGTGTTGAATTATTATTTTCATATGCATGTGTGATAGACTCTCCCTCATGAAAACCAAGACCAGATCAATCTCAAGGGAGATATTTAGCTGTTGAAGATGTTGTCCAAAATCTTGGTTTTCTTCTCCTATTTGAGATAATTGTCCTTTTCTAGCTCTTTCTCATTGCAACTACTTCAAACTCAAGATTTTCAACACAAACTTCTCTTTCTTTTAGTTGATTGGCCATCACATACTTAATTATTTTTGCCTCTTGTAACCAAATATTCAAACTGAGGATTTCTTCTTTGAGCTCATTCTCCTTCTCATCAAAGATTACAATAATATTACCTTATCTCTATTCATAATTTTTATCCTTTATACTCCAACAACTAGTTTATCTATTACAATCATGGCTAAATCAAGTTAAACTTACAAAACCATCATTCTATCAAAATATTTTTCATCTTGACTATTTAATTTAACAAGGCTAATGCCATAATAATCTATTGCACAACTAATCAAAATATCATGCTCATATTTACCTTCAAGTTTACCTTGTTGCATTACTTTTGGTTCTTCTGTACTTTCCTTCTTTTATTTCTCCTCTTGATGATCTTCTACTCCATTCGCACTAAAGGAATGAATCTCATCAGTCTGAGACTCTTTATTTTGAGAGCCCTTTTTTTAATTCTTATTTATCTTTTGATTTTATCCACTACTGCTACTGTTGTCTCCTCCATACAAGATCTGCAAAATGTCCCATATATCCTTGTCAATTGTTAGATCCATTGTCTTCTCTAGATATGCATTGTGAAGATTGTTATAGATCACACATTTGGCTTGAGAATTCAGTTGTTGCACTTTAGTTGAGAGGGGATTTTTTCCATAACCTTCACATACCAGCTTCCAAACATCAAATCCATAAGTTGAAAACTTAGATTTAACCTTTTCACTCCACACTTGATAGTTTTCAGCGCTCAAAAAACAATCCTTGATGATCCATCCAAAAAAAAATCAAAATTTTACCATATTTTCCTTCCAGCATTTAAGCTGCACTTGAAAACACTCGTTTTGATACCAATTTTTGGAAACTAGATAATAGTGAGATGGGATGGAATGTGTATTGTTTAATATGGATTACCAAATCCTAATTTTTACCTTTTATTTCACATTAACATAACTATATAATGATTAGCAACATAACATGAATATATCTGAGTATATCACATGAGCAACATATAAATCATGAAACATGAAACCAAGATATAGAGCATCAAGGCACACATGTCATAATCAAACACATGGAGGCACTAGATATTAGGAGGAATCCCTTCTGAGAGAAAAACCTATGATTGCTTTGTCTTTTTCTTCTTCCTGTTATTAAAATATTTTTTGCATCATGTACTTCCCGCCACTAGTGTGCAAGCCCTAACCTGAAATGCACACAAGCAACCACTTACTCCAAGCGACTGCCTAAAGGAAGCCACTACTTCCATGACTATGTAAGATCCAACCTACTACCAGACCAAACCTACTAGAGAACCCTACCTCTAATAGTTTCTTCGACCACCACTAAAAGGAAGCCACTTCTCCCTAAGCAAGCTGCCACTTACCACACTAAAGGCCCCAACACTTTGACTCTTGTGGACCAAATTTAATGCATTTTAAAACTAGGCCCCACCATTGTCTGCTCCAACACTTGTAGGCCTCGTTTCAGCTATTTTCACACTAGAGCATGTAATCTTCTCTTCTAAATCACAATACATAAAAACTCTCACAACCAATCTCTTCTCACATAATCAACTCATCAACAATATCACATCAAAATATATCTCTACTATACAAACCTTTGCTTAGTACACTTACAACAACATACATAAAAATCCTTTATCTACTCATAAGCACACTCTCATTGTCATCAACAACATACTCGTAGTTCTCCTTTCTAGGTAGCAACAGTATAAATACAGGGAAACTCATAACTCACTCAACCATACACTCTCTGATATAACCTCATAGTAGCTTACATGTACATAATGATACTAAATAGTAGCATAGACTTTGAACAACATCTTCCCATTGAAGGACCCTAACAACATCACATACAATAACCTTCTCTCAACAATACATTAATGTCAAATAATTAACATGAATCTCACTATCATCACACCAGATAACATACTCGACAAATAATGGCAACAATACAATGCTCACAACATATAAAATGACAACAAGCAATATTGGACAACTACAAAGGATATGCTTCTTGTTTTTAGGGTCCTATATTATAGGGATCATAGTCATTTTTGTCTTACTATTCATTTGAAGTCAATTTGTAAATAACAGTCCTCGTTTCATGAGTGTTAAGTCAAAAGGGTCTATTGCTAAACTCCAAAGTGTAATGCCATCATGGAAGAGTCTTAAAGGTCATCTCATGAAATATATGGTCATTATGAGTTAGTTATGTTGATGTCATGGTAGCTATGAGAATTAATTTTGAAGGTCGATGATGGTCAGTTTTTTCATGTCATAGTCATCATTACAAAAACACCCTTATTCATTTCTTCACATCACCAAGTGGGCCATCATGATTTCAAAGAAATCTCTAGTGACATGAGGAGTTTAAATATGATTTTGGCTTCTAATTTCCCATCATTCAAAATTCATCTTGGCTTTGGAGCAGTTTTGGAGGTCAAAGAAGAGCATTTCAAGGTTGGAAAGAAGAGTTTCTGCGAAAATCAAAGACTTGCTACAAAAGTAGGGTTGTTGCTGTGAAATTTTGTGCTTTGCTGCATATTTGGAAAAAATGTCATCACAGCTCTGAGTAAGGTGTTATTCATATCCTGTGGGGTTTTTTACATAGTATGTGATATGTGTTTTGTCCCTCAATTGGTTTGAGAGTATGAAAGAAACCCGAGTCATTCAAACCTATGAATGCACTGAATTTTGCTGCACAAACGTATTTTCATCATAGCTCTTAAAACATGTACCCATTTAGCATGAAATTTTTACAGTAGACACATCAGGGTGAGATGAATAAAATTATTTAATTTCAGCCCAAAATTCTTCACGGTTTTTGAGAAAAAGGCCATAGTAATCTACAACCATTTTCTGATTTTCTCAAAATCCATGAGTCGGATTTGGCTAATTTTGTTTTAGAGACAAATTATGGTGATATTAACCTATTGATAAAATATCAGCACAATCTAATTCACCTTTTATGGTATATTAAAAAAATATCAATCATAGGGGAAGTGTTGCGAAGTTTGTTGTGAATCTAATAGCAAAAGGGATATGGTGGTTTGAAGCCAAGTTTTTCGTTTTGGGGTTGTTTCATAGGTTAATTACCATCACAGGGATATTTTGAGACTACCTAGTTGCTCCATTTTTTCGGAGGCAGTCCAAAAATATAAAAAACTTTAGGCATTGCAAAAGTTGATGTGAAACTGGGAGTTTTACAGCAGATGTTGCGTTTTAACACAGTCTTGAATTTTCCTTGTAAATTTGAATTTTTTGGGTTCCAAAGGTTGTTTAATCATATTTTTTAGGTGGAATTAATCCTTAGGATTGTATGGTTAGTGGTTTGTTATGAGTATTTCTAATTTTAATGATGTATTAAGAAGAAAACTACATTAGGTAATTAGTTCCTATTTTTAAGCAAAGTAGGTGAACAATTCGATGTATCTAGCTGATTGACTAGTTTCCTTTTGAAAAATTTGACCTGGATAGTTGGGAATGGAATATTATTTATATATATAATATGTAGAAAGATAATAAGAGGGTTTTTTTATTATATTGGAGATAAAGATACTTTGTGTGCATTGTATTTTTGAATATTTTTGCGAGTGAATGAAAGTCAAAAGGTGATTTGCAGGGATTCATGTGTCATATCTTGATGGTGTTGTGCTTCCTTCTAGTTGTAAGTTTGTCTTATGTTTTTAAATATCTTGAATGTATGTCTTCATGCTTGGAAAAAACTTATTTTTAACTTAGAATTCGTCTAAAATATGCTCTGCTTTAGTTTTACCAAGTGGTCTATGTTTTCCTCTTATAACAACATTCAAAGTTTATCTATAGTTTGATACTCTTTGTGTTGTTTCCATATTTTCTTACCCTCACCCTTATACAATGAATTAATTCCATCACCAAGATTTCCTACCTTACCCCTGTGGAAAAACAATTCCTGTCTTCATTTTATCATTGGACAGAAAATCAATTTGATATGACTCCATGCCCAATGGATTTGTCTCTGTTACCGCAAAGCATTTGAAAATCACACCTTCTTGAGCACTATATCTAGCCTATATTAGATTAGTTGAAAAACCTAAGTGAGAGAGCCCTCTCCAAGGCTATAAGGGATATATTCTAGCCTAAAAGTGGTTTTTTGGTTACCTCTAAAATTTATCTCTTCAGCCTAGGGAAATTTATGTATAGATAAACATTCTGGCGTCGTTGCTGAGGAACGAAAGGTTTTATATTCTCTGGGAAATATCATAAAAGTTTCATATTTGACTTCTAATGGTAGACAACAGTTAGAAACATATGACGGTTGAACCATTCACCTGGTGACTCCAATTTGGTTTCAACTAGATCTAAAGACTCCACTGGCAGCGGGATTCAGAAATTAGGATTTCACTAGTAACTCTATTGGTTCAAGATGGATCACAGATATACATGGTATGCCCCTATGCATCACATTCATATTCCAGGATTTCCAAACCACATGTCTTGTGTAGATTGACAGACTTATTTTCCAAAATTCATAGATCATGTAGGAGATGATGTTTCTCTTCATTTGGTTAAATTTCACATGCATGTACATAGACATAAGGTTGAATTACATGAGAAATATTTAATGAAGATGTTTGGGGAAAATTTAGAGGAAAAATCATGGTCTTGGTATTAAGGTTTTCCACCTGGTAGCTTGTATTCCCTTAAAAAATTTTCATTTAGTATTTTTTTAGAAATACAAAGAATCTCGTCCTTCTTTGTCATTGGTTGAGAATTGTAGTGACATTTTTGGGGATTTCATTCGAAATTTGGAAAATTCTTATGCTGATGAAGAGTTCATGGATGAATAAATCCTGGAAGCTTTGTATGAGAACCCTTTTCATCACCAAGAAGAAATGGTGGCTTCTCTCTTGGATGGAAATGAAAACAAATGGGATTTTAATGAGGAAAATCATGTTCTATCCTTCGAAGTTTATGAAAATTTGCAGCAGTATTGTCAGTATTTTGTGATCAAAAGTATGAGAATTATTTTAAACAATAGAAGGGAATAGTAAATGATGAGGGAAATTGCCATGATATTCAGGTGGATTCCCAGGAGGCAATAATTTATTCCTCATCTTAAGATTAAATTGATCGGGAATTTGATGTAGATATTCATGTTCATTCTCCTAAGATTGATGAAGTAATATAATAGGTTTGTTCTCATGAGCTTGAGAAAAATATTCACCATATTTTTAATGATCAAGAAAAGGAAATAGACAGTCAATCGATTTATTCATCTTCTTGGTCAGTGATTGAAGAAAAGTAGATTATAAATCCCTTTGAAAATTATTATTCTCAACATCATTAGAATGCATCCCAAGATAATGAGATTAAAAAGGTATGTGACATAGAATTTCATCTTACCATGCTAGTTATTGAGAGTGCATTAAAGTTATTATTTTTCAAATATCTGTTCAATCTGCCGCTCTAGAAACTCTCAATTCAGACTCAGATAAAGGATTACTCATGCATCCATTTTCTTAAGGAGATATGCATGAAGCTTTAGATTTTGAGGATGCTAAGCTTCAAATTGGCCATCATAAGCTGCAGGAAAGTAGTGAAAAAAAAAGGTTTGTTCTAGAGTCTTTTGAAAATGAAGAATTTATTCAAAAAAGTATGCTTCTTGAGGTAACACACACAAACTATTTTAAAAATCAAGATCATATTTTTGTTGAAGCACATGAAAGGCTAACTCTTAACACTCTCGTTATACATGATGTAGTTGTTCCATTTACAACCCCTCAAGAAAATTCACATTTTTTTTCTTGTGGATGAGAAGAGTGAGAACAAAAGAAAATTAACTCAAGGTTTAGAAAATGAGGAGTCTAATGAAGACAAACAATTAGCCATTATATTTGAAGGCAACTCCCTCCTTTTTGTTGATCATCAAGAACAAGTAAAATTTCATGATTTCCAATATCCTCTTGCCAATTTGTCACAGTCATTAATGAAGGTATATTTTACAGCATCCTTACACCAAGAATATTAGTCTCAGTTACAGTTTGAGTTTCCATTCTCTTATTTTTTTTCCTGCTCAAGGAAAGTGTGAATGGAATTCAAGTAATTGGCCATGTGCTTTCATGGAATTTTTCTATTACCTGATGTAGTAGATGTTTCTAGTAATTTTGAGTAGGTAGGTGTGTGAATAAGCTCAACCCTCTGAGCATCTTTTTTAGCAGTGTGATAGTTCCAACAATTTTCCTTGGTAGTTTGGTATTATTTTTAAGATTCTAGGTGTGGGTGGTTTTAATAAAAGTTTGAATCCCAAAGTGAAGGCCCTAATATTTTGATGAGTTGATTCCATATGTAATGGAAAGGTCATAGTTGGTCAAGTTAGCCTTAGTCAGTTAAAAGTCGAACTCCTTCACCCAATGGTTGAGGCACATGGTATGTTGTGTTCTTGGAACCTCACAGTAAGGATGCCATCCCAATTGGAGCCAATATTAGGGTCTTATATCATAGGGATCATATTCATTTATGTCTTACTATTCATTTGAATTCAATTTGTAAATAACAGTCTTGGTTTCATGAGTGTTAAGTCAAAAGGCTATATTGCTAAACTCCAAAGTGCAATGCCATCATGGAAGAGTCTTAAAGGTCATGTCATGAAATATCTGGTCATTATGAGTTACTTATGCTAATGTCATGTCAGTTATGAGAATCAATTTTGAAGGTAATTAATGGTCAGTTATGTCATGTCATGTTCATCATTGCAAAAACACCCTTATTCATTTCTTCACATCACCAAGTGGGCCATCATGATTTCAAAGAAAGATCTAGAGTCATGAGGAGTTTAAATCTTCTTGTGGCTCCTCATTTTCCATCATTAGAAATTAATCTTGGCTCTAGAGAGGTTTTGGAGGTCGGAGAAGAGAGTTGCAGGGTTGGGAAGAGGAGTTGCTACGAAAATAAGAGACTTACTATAGAAGTAGGGTTGTTGCTGTGAAAGTCTGAGTGTTGTTGCTTATTTGGAAAAAAATTCATCATGGCTCTGAGTAAGATTTTCTTCATCTCCTGCAAGGTTATGTACATTATATGTGATATGAATTTTTTCCCTCAATTAGTTTGAGAGTCTGAAAGAAATCCGAGCTATTCTATGAATGCATTGACTTTTTTTGTGCAAGTGTGTTGCACAAACATATTTTTATCATATCTCTTGAACCCTGTACCCATTTGGCTTGAAATTTTTATAGTAGACGCATGGGGGTGAGATGAATACACTCAATTAATTTTAGTCCAAAATTATTTAGGGTTTTCGAGAAATGAGCCATTTTCATCTACAACTATTTTCAAAGTTTTTAGAAATCCGTGAGTTGGATTTGGCTAAAGTTTTTTGTGGAGAAGAAATATGATGATATTAAATTGATTAAAAATAAATAAGTTCAGTATGATTCACCATTCAGGAGTTATTAAAAAAGTATCAGTCACAAGGAAAATTTTGTGAAAGTTTGCTGTGAATCTGATAGCAAATGGGAGATGGTGGTTTGAAACCAGGTTTTCATTTTTGGGTTTGTTTCATAGGTTCATTACCACAATATGGATATTTTTAGACTACCGAGTTGCTAATTTTTTTGATAGGAAGGAAAAAAATATAGAAAAATTGAGGCATTGTGAAATTTGCTGTGAAACTGGGAGTTTTGCAGCAGATGTTTTGTTTTAACGCAAATTTTTTTTTTGTAACCCAGACGAAATAGCAGCCTACCTGACGTGTAACTACTAGCCAACCTCTGGGGGGCTACGATATGTCCTCCTCCCCACAGCGTGGGTCACAACAGGGGGGATTTGAACCTGGGTCTTTTGAATTACAACAATTTCACATTTCTCAGATTAACCAATTGAGATGCCCCTCTGGGATTGTGTTTTAACACAGTCTTGATCTGCTTTGTAAATTCAAATTTTTTTGGTTCCAAAGTTTGTTTAATCATGGTTTTAGGTGGAATTAATCATTAGGATGGTATGGCTATTGGTTTTTTATGATTATTTCTTATTTTAATGATGTATTAAGCAGAAAATTGCATTAGGTAATTAGTTCCTATTTTTAAGAAAAGTAGGTGAACAGTTTGATGTATCTAGTTGATTGACTAGTTTGATGTATCTAGAAAAATTCAAATTTATCCATGATTTGATACTCTTTGTATTGTTTCCATATTTTCTTACCCTCACCCTTCTACAACGAATTTATTCTGTCACCAAGACTACCAACTGGTGAGCCCTGGTATTGCACCAAGAATGATGCAACTCCTAGAGGATGCCCTACTTTAATTTATCAACCCGGGGTTCATACAAACTTGGGGGTGATAGGGCTATATAAACAACATATGCATTCTACTCATGTCATCCTCTTCTGAGCTCTACAAAAGGGTGTTATTTCTAGGGTTTATGGATGAAGTCTGCCACACTTCTGAATTTGGCCCGAGGGCTGCAAGAAAAGAACTTTTCTACAGAAAGAGAGTACATCTAACTACTTTGCAATGAAATAAATATACACATCAAGCTACGATAAGAAATGGAAGAAAACTAGGAATATTTTATGAAGTAAATTTATGAATTGAAATTGCATAAAGGAAACTAACCTAATCACACTTTTATGGGAAAAATGGCTAAACATACTCTATCTACTATAGGTTCTATCTATCATGCAACTAATCATGACCTAACTATTCTTATAAATGCATTGTTTTTCAGCTAGGAGGAGAAAGCGCTAAGGTGGCTTATGGAAGGCTTGAACTCATGGGTGCAAGGCTAAAGGTGTCTGGGTGGTTTTGGCAGGTCTGGATGAGGTGGATGGTGGTTTTTGGGCTTAAGGAGGGGCCCAATGGTGTTGCTGCAAGTGCTGCTATAGGAAAGTACTGAATTGCTACATGAAACAATTTGAGGGAAATACAAGGCAAAAGATGGGTGAGAAAAGTGTAGGGAAGGTGGAGTGAAGGTGGTTTTGGATGAGTGGAAGGTGGCCAAGCCCTTGGCCAAGCTCAAAACCTCTTGAGAAGCCTATCTTTCACCTCTAGGGTTTTCTCACGGTATGAAGATGAAAAATATAAAAACAAGGCTGGTGGTGATTTTGAGGAAAAGAAGGCTGATGAAGGGTGAGAAATGAAGCTAAAGGTGCTGGTGAAGTCCTTCTTTGCTGTGCTACTTAAACCTGCAAGAAAAATACCTATTCATGCAACAAATATTGACAAATTCATGATGAAGAAAATGGAAAATATGAGTTTAATTTGGAAATAAAATATACTTTAGCCTACAAATAGAGATCTAACACAACATTATAAATATATTAATGGAACTACAACAACCTAACAATTCATTCCAAGAAATCATAAACTAAAAAATAATTTTGTCTTGTGGAGAACGTCTACCCTCCTCAAGCTCCAATGAAAGAGATGAGAGAGGGAGGCTTGACACAAAAATTTATGAGTTTATAACATATTCTACCAACATGTAAGAAAGCTAAATCTACAACAAAAGAGAAATGGAAGCAAACTAAAAACAGTGAATTGAAATGCAAGCAAACTAGCTAAACACTCATAAGAAAAACTAGCTACAATGACATAAAAGTAAAGAATGAATACAAAAGAAAGACCAAGGACGATGGATTGGGACCTAATCCACCAGTCTAGCCCTCTGAAACTAGATCAATGAAGCACAATATGAATACTCATTTTATTGCAGAAGATAGTCTCATTACATCAACATGAAAGTCTCAAAAACCTATTACAAGAGTTAAGAGCCTATTAGCTTCCTTCAGAGTTCGAATCCTAATAAGATCTTTATCAACCCTATTTAGCCTAGAGGGCTGTGACCAAAAACTCCCTAAAAAGTAGGTGATGTGTCCACTTTGACTGCAAGTGAAGTGTAGCTTTGGTGCACTTGATCTTGAGTTTTCTTGGTTGACTTCGATTTTGAGCTGTTGGAGGGAATATTGAGGATCCCTTGGCTGCCTTTGGGAATTAAAGAGGTGCACAAACCCCCTATAATCTCTCCTTGTTGTCTACTCCGAGCTTTAATGGAAAAATATTCATAAAAAATGCAAAATCTTCGTGATTTTCCTGCATTTAAATCATGTTAGGCATTAAAAGTATGACACGCCTCAATAACCATCTACATTAGCAACATAAGACCATAATATAATTAAAATGTAATAAAAAGAGACTTAATAAGGAAAAAAAGGTGAAAATTAACACCTCCAAATGTACCTGGTGATGGATATCATCATCACCCCGCTACAAAATGGTCTCTCATCCTTTGAGCAACTTAGTCCTCCTTCTGAATTTATTTCAAAGCTTTGGTGGACCCTCTGACTTCCCAAGGGATAAGTGTGGGAGTCCCTTCAAGATGGTAAAAACCATAATTCTTTTCTTCTTCCTTCCATTCTATGTTCTGCTAATCTTGGTCCTTTCCATCACTCAGCCCCAACAACAAGGGTGGACTGAGCTTCAAACCAAGCTACTGAATCTTTCTGGCCTGCATGGCCCTTTTGTATAATGGTGCTCTTTCAACGACACCTCTCAATATTTCTGGTGTGTGGTACTCTATGTTTCTAAGGTTGTCAGGGAGGTTGTTCCATCTCCTTTGGCTAGACATAATGCACTCATCTCCCAACAACCTGGAAACATCATCAAAGTGAGCCATGGCTTGAGCTTGTGTGTGGAGGTATTTTTCTGGAAGTACAAGATCCTTTTCTATCTTACGATGGCTGTTGATGACTCCCCTAGGGATGAATATTTTTTCCCTAAAGTGTAAAGGTCATTTGTTTTCCCTCCTCATAAACCTTCTCATTTATTGTGCTATGGTCTCTTCATTAACCATCCATGATGCCAATGTCATTAACTGCATGTCTCACATCCTAAGATTGGGGTCCCAAATGTTCAATTCTGTCAACACAAGGTTGTGCATGTAGAATTCTGCCATTTTTTCCTTGTCTTCCATACTTGATTGGTTGAAAAAGTCAATGAATTTTCTTTAGTTCTGAAAAGTTAAGGATGCATGAGAGGCTAATGTTTTTATTTGAAATAGGAGCCACTGCTCCTTGAGGTAAACCGCATAAGAATCTGATGGATATCTATTGTGAATGGCCTCCATGCACAAATCTGCCATGGTGGATATTTGTTTGTCCTTTTGTTGAAGCTGCTCCTGCAATGCTACATTCTCTGCTTGCGCCTTCTGAAGTTGCTCTTTCAACATGGATTCTTTGAGCCTAACATCAGATAAATCCTTCCCAAAATCAACCACTTTTCCCTCCATGGCCCCTATGTCATGCACACCTTTACGTGTGACAAGATTCATCTAATGATGAGTGTGTTCCCTCTCCTCTTCCAACTTATAAAATAAAGGCATTGTGAAATTTTGAGGAATAAATCTCCCCCGTTCAATGTTCGTGTAGTAGGAGCTGAGATTGGGTTGAGGGCTAGGGTTTGGCACTACTGCTACATCCCTGAGGACATGATTTGGTGATGTGGGCTCTTCCTTGTCATCTTTTTCTCCATATTTTTCATCTTTTCCTTCATATTGTTCCTTGTCCTCAACTTATTTGACCTATTTCCCATATATGGTTGTCTTTTCTTCCCTAACTAAGGCCTTTTTCTCTAATTATGGGCATGTTGTAGTATCCTATAGTAAACTTTATTTTTATTGCTGAAGATGCTCTTTGTCTTGCTTTTCACTCTTGTCAGTCTTTGGAAGGTTTGTGGGGGTTGCATGAGGTGTATGGGATGCCAACCTTACTAAGTGTCTTCTCATGTAGGTTACAGGGGTCCTCACAAATGAGGTGACCTCTTGCATCATTTCTTCCTCTAATCTTATTTCATCATATTTTTTTGGTGATTCCTAAATGGAAATAGGGTTCTTGGTGGGAGCCTGTGGTTTCCCTTGCCTCACCCTCTGACTCTTCCTAGTCATGAAATACATAGGTGTTTGCCTATTCCTTTTTGTTTTGACAGGTGTTCTCAAAGTGGTTAGGGTAGAAGCCACTTCCTGATATTTAATATCTGGTGACATGATATTGTCTTGAGGGGAAGTTTCATTGCCTAGGATAAGGTCCAATCCTTTATTTTCCTTAGTCTTTTATTTCTCCTTCCCCTCAGATTTTTATTTCTCTGTCTCTATTTTCTCTGTGTTTTTTGCTTCAATCTCCATCCCTTGTTTTTCTTCCTCATTTTTCTGCCTCCTCTTCTTCTTCTTTTACCTCCTCTTCAGCCTCTTCTTCTTCTTATTCTACCTCCCTCTCTCTGAGGCTAGAAGATTTTTTCCCTATTTGGGTAGCTATGAAGGTTTCCATATCATTGTCTATGAAAGAAGACCAAGATACATGTAGGTTTAATCTTCTCAAAGCATTATCCACTATCAGTTTTATGACGCGATGATGAGCCAAGTACTGGTATTTTCTTTGCCTCACCTTAATTCTCATGTCAGTTATGGAGTTAAGGAGGAAATGAGGGATTCTTAATCTATGTTATAAAGGGAGTTCTCCTTGAAACCTAAGTTCATTCAACAATCTGAAATGATACCCATAGAACACACTAAGTTCACCTTCACAAGAAAAAAACTTCATGATATGGAAAGCTACTTAATCAGAGGGGTATGGAAGGATTTCTTTCCTCACTCCATTTTTGTCTTCAATGTATTCTTATCCTAGAAGAAATAATATTTTCTTGGCTACAATGCTAGGCATTCTTTCTTTAACCCATTTGAATCCCAAGGGAAAATTTGTAACTCTACGTATGAGTTCAGGTGATAGTGTGATGGCTAGGCCTCTAACCACAGTGGTGGTTCTCTCCTCTGAGTTTGATTGCAGAGCCTCTACAAGTTCTCAAGCTATCTCTTCATCAAAAACTTTCAAAAGCTCGAAGAACCCTAGCCATTGGTGATTTCTGAAGATTTACATGAATAGAGGATGTTGAATAATTATCTTAAAGTCAATGGGCTCCCTTCTGTTGAATCCCCCTCACATTTTAATGTATGTGATATGAAGTTGGTGAGGTTTTTGAGAGTTATGTGAATATGTCTTGGAGATGGAGGTATTTAAACAAATGCAAATTTTTACCCTTCAATTTCCAACTTTAACTTGTTGTGTGTAAATTTCATGGATAAATCTCAATGCCGGAGGACAGAAACCACTTAACTTTGTCCTCTAGTGTTTTTTCTTGAGATATGGTGGTTTTGGGAAGAAATTTCACCCACAAGTGACTCTGTGTTTCCATTTTTACCCTTGTTGATCTTCCTTTGAAGTTGCACGTAACAAATCTTTGTTTCTTGTAACACGATGGTGCATGCGAGCTCTAATCTTGATGATGATTTCCCTAATGGCTCCCACTGCTCTCCTGCTCTTGCTGCTCTTCGAAATTCTCAGAAAATGGTGAAAATGAGACAAAACTCACCTTTATGGCATTTTTAACTAAATTTGGAGCATTGTGTTGGCTCATACTTAACACAAGTTTTCCTGTTTGAGACCGTTGGTCCCATTCTAGTTAATGATTGCTGATACTCGTAATCACCTTCTATATACCCATTCACTCCCTCTTGACTTTATTTGACTTTCCCAGGTGGCATGTACTTTCAATTTTCCTCTAGTTTGACTTTATGAAGGTGTCAAAGTTAATTGGCCACCTTTTTTCCTTTTAAATTTCTAAAACTCGACATTAAACGATTTTGGTATTTTTAATGCATAGCGAGAGGTGAAGGGCCATACCTAAGCTTACCTGGTGCTAGATGAGATGGTGCAAGGAGCTGGAGCTGGTGGTTACAACCATGATATATTTTTTGTTATAGCTTTACCTGTTTATTTTTCGAGTGAGCAGTTTTTTTTTGAGTGAGCCGCTTACTATTTTTTTGATTTTTTTTACTTGCAGGAGCTGAATTGAGGTCTTAAAGTGCCATGGTTGGTGTGCTTTCCCTCCTAGAGTCTGTTGGTGGTCTTTTGGAGTCATCCTCACTAGCTTTTCTTCATATTTTGGCCTCGTTGTGCCACACAGATTTGCTACAAGAAACTTTTGTAGAAATTATATGCACTAAGCATGCATATGTCCTAGATCCACCTGATCTCACACTATTTAACTTTATGCAAGATACTGAATCTATTCCACTTGTTAATATTTTGCGGAAAAATTAATTGCACACACATGTGAAGCATAAACAAAAATAATCAATCGCACATAACATAGTTTTTAACCGGGAAAGCCTGAAGCTGGAAACCCCAACTATATATTATGTAACATGGAGATCATATGAAAATCTCATACAAGCATACAAAGCTTATCACAAGCCCTCAGTACAGTACAATCGTCATACACTAATAAGGCCCAATCTTGCAAATCCATGCACTGATCTTTGCCACCTGCTAGCCTGCCTCCACTACGCAATCCAAGTTGATTACAAAGACCAATTCAATGTAATCCCACTCTCATTGACTACGTGATTATCATTGGAAACTCCAATGTATATGTAGATGCAATTCATGCATCACTAGTAGTCACAACAGATAGTCCATCTTGCCCTTTCACCTATCTCTCCACTGGTCTCCAATGAAACTGCCATGCACTGTAGTTAACTGATGTATTGTTCATTTGATTAATGAGTTATTATTTGTGAATTAATTAACTAATTAATTCACTCCACTCTCACTAGTGTATCATTCAGCTAGACTAGATACAACTAGCTCAACTGAGTCTAACTGAGTTAAACTAAATACAACTCCATAACTACTTCTTCCAATTGTGTCATAACTCTGCCACTTGAGTTCTAACAGAGTCCTCCATGCATTAGCTCCAGTAAACCCTTAGGAATTGCATAATTCCTTCTGTCAGCTGATGTGCCACATTTGTGCACTAAACTGAAGTGCTCCAAGAGAATAAGTTGTCGTTTAGAGTCTAATTATTATTAAGAGCTAATAATAATCGACATGCATCTATTTTTAGATCATCGCTCTATAAATAGACTTTGCTTAATATTATAAAAATATAATTTCATCTATTTTTCACATTTGACCAACCATCTACAAATAGCCTCCTGCTACATATAGAATATGCTCACCATGTCTAAAAATAGACATACACCTAAAAATAGCCTGTGTGGGCCCCACCTAGTTTAGGTGATTATTTTCCAACTAGGATCAAGGATGATGTTTTAGGATGCCTCCTTCATTGTTTCTTGTTGCAAACTTCAACATTTCCTCTCAACAAGAAAGGTCTGTCTTTGCATGCGACATGCAAATCCATGCATTCACCCTGCAACCTTTGCAAGCGCCCTACAACTCCATGTATTTGATTTGCAACTCTTGCTGCAACACTTCCGAAACTGAAAGGCTCCAAACAACTCAATCAGTATAATGCATCTATCATCAAAGTCTTTGACTTATGCTGGTACCAACTGCACATGTCTTCATGAACCACTACGCTGAACTTTTCACCCATGCACTCTGCACTTGCTATCAACTCTGAACCGCGCTCCAGTATCCGACACTGTCACTTTGATCTACCTACATAAATCCAATTGATCATGCTACTGTTGCTCTGTGGGCACCTCGTAGCCAGGTTCAAGTCATGAGATCCACACCATATCAATGAATCCTACCCAGAAATCTCCTCTTGGGATTACCCATGCATGTTTCCCCACCTCTCACCTAGTGGTATAGCTGCATGCACTCCCTCTGCCCATCTGGCATGAAATTTCTCTGCATGAGTGGTTGCTCCCACTCCATGATCCTCATCTTGTGGCTGCTCCAAATCCCGAGGTTCACTCTTACCTTCATGCAAAACTTTCTCCCTCTCAAGCATCAATTGCATGGCTTTCTCACACTTCCCAATAGTAGGAAGCTCCGTAGAAATCCCACCTACTTCAAATCTATAAATATTCTTCTGCATTTTTATTTTTTTGAGCTTATCTTTCAGCGCCAACTTCCTCTAGTCGCTGCTGCTTTGGAACAAATCTGTCAAAGCCTTCCACATAGCATATGGAGTGGCTTTCCCATGAAGGCTTGAGACAATATGGTCTCTCACACCTTCCAACAGAATCCTCCTCGTCCTTGCTACTTTATTTTGCCATGCGTCAAGAATTGCAACATCTGTCGAAGTGGGCTTAGGAACATCTCTCTCAATGAATTCCATCAAGCCATTATCTTCAAGCACCATTTCCATCCTGTCCTTCCAGGATATGTAGTTAGAGTTTCCCTCGAGTGCATATTCCAACCGCAGCCCATTGAAATACATTTCAATGTATACTCAACTGTCGCACCAAGAAAATCCTGCAGCAAATTCGAATTGTCCACGAGCACAAAATCACTTCACAATTGCAATCTTCAATCAGCAATGCTCTGATACCATGTAGGAAATATATGCACTAAGCATGCATATGTC
Source organism: Pinus albicaulis (assembly GCA_034641835.2). Taxonomy (NCBI): domain Eukaryota; kingdom Viridiplantae; phylum Streptophyta; class Pinopsida; order Pinales; family Pinaceae; genus Pinus; species Pinus albicaulis. The sequence goes on along the minus strand of CM076578.1, from coordinate 594,431,671 downwards.
CTAGATCCACCTGATCTCACACTATTTAACTTTATGCAAGATACTAAATCTATTCCACTTGTTAATCTTTTGCGGAAAAATTAATTGCACACACATGTGAAGCATAAATAAAAATAATCAATCGCACATAACACAGTTTTTAACCAGGAAATCTTGAAGCTGAAAACCCCAAATATATATTACGTAACATGGAGATCATATGAAAATCTCATACAAGCATAAAAATCTTATTACAAGCCCTCAATACAGTACAATCGTCATACACTAATAAGGCCCAATCTTGCAAATCCATGCACCGATCTTTGCCACCTGCTAGCCCGCCTCCACTACGCAATCCAAGTTGATTACAAAGACCAATTCAATGTAATCCCACTCTCATTGACTGCATGATTATCATTGGCAACTCCAATGTATATGTAGATGCAATTCATGCATCACAAGTAGTCACAACAGATAGTCCATCTTGCCCTTTCACCTATCTCTCCACTGGTCTCCACTGAAACTGCCATGCACTGTAGTTAACTAATGTATTGTTCAGTTGATTAAGGAGTTATTATTTGTGAATTAATTAACTAATTAATTCACTCCACTCTCATTAGTGTAACATTCAGCTAGACTAGATACAACTAGCTCAACTGAGTCTAACTGAGTTAAAATAAACACAACTCCATAACTACTTCTTCCAACTGTGTCATAAATCTGCCACTTGAGTTCTAACAGAGTCCTCCATGCATTAGTTCTAGTAAACCCTTAGGAATTGCGTAATTCATTCTTTCAGCTAATGTGCCACATCTATGCACTGAATTGAAGTGCTCCAAGAGAATAAGTTGTTGTTTAGAGTCTGATTATTATTAAGAGCTAATAATAATCGACATGCATCTATTTTTAGATCAACGCTCTATAAATAGACTTCGCCCAATATTCTAAAAATAGAATTTCATCTATTTTCCACATTTGACCAACCATCTACAAATAGCCTCCTACTACATATATAATATGCTCACCATGTCTAAAAATAGACATACACCTAAAAATAGCCTGTGTGGGCCCCACCTAGTTTAGGTGATTATTTTCCAACTAGGATCAAGGATGATGTTTCAGGATGCCTCCTTCACTGTTTCTTGTTGCAAACTTCAACACTCCCTCTCAATAAGACAGGACTGTCTTTGCATGCGACATTCAACTCCATGCATTTTCCCTGCAACCTTTGCAAGCACCCTGCAACTCCATGCATTTGCTCTGCAACTCTTGCTGCAACACTTTCGAAACTGAAAGGATCCAAACAACTCAATCAGTTTAATGCGTCTATCATCAAAGTCTTCGACTTCTGCTGGTACCAACTGCACATTTCTTTAGGAACCACTGTGCTGTTGAACTCTGCACCCATGCACTCTGCACTTGCTGTCAACTCTGAACCGCACTCTAGTATCCAACACTGCCACTTTGATCTACTTGCATCAATTCAACTGACCATGCTACTGCTGCTCTGTGGGCACCTCGTAGCCAAGTTCAATTCATGAGGTCCACACCATCTCAATGAATCCTGCCCAGAAATATCCTCTTGGGATTACCCATGCATGTCGCCCCACCTCTCACCTGGTGGTATAGCTACATGCACTCCCTCTGCCCATCTGGCATGAAATTTCTCTGCATGAGTGGTTGCTCCCACTCCATGATCCTCATCTTGTCGCTGCCCCACATCCCGAGGTTCACTCTTACCTGCATGCAAAACTTGCTCCCTCTCAAGCATCAATTGCATGGATTTTTCACACGTCCCAACAATAGGAAGCTCCGTAGAAATCCCATCTACTTCAAATCTATAAAGATTCTTCTGCATTTTTATTTTTCTGAGCTTATCTTTCAGCGCCAACTTCCTCTGGTCACTGTTGCTTTGGAACAAATATTTCAAAGCCTTCCACATAGCATATGGAGTAGCTTTCCCATGAAGGCTTGAGACAATATGGTCTCTCACACCTTCCAACAGAATCCTCCTCGTCCTTGCTACTTTCTTTTTCCATGCGTCAAGTACTGCAGCATCTGCCGAAGTGGGCTTAGGAACATCTCTCTCGATGAATTCCATCAAGCCATTATCTTCAAGCACCGTCTCCATCCTGTCCTTCCAGGATATGTAGTTAGAGTTTCCCTCGAGTGCATATTCCAACCGCAGCCCATTGAAATACATTTCAATGTATACTCAACTGTCGCACCAAGAAAATCCTGCAGCAAATTCGAATTGTCCACGAGCACAAAATCACTTCACAATTGCAATCTTCAATCAACAATGCTCTGATACCATGTAGGAAATATATGCACTAAGCATGCATATATCCTAGATCCACCTGATCTCACACTATTTAACTTTATGCAAGATACTGAATCTATTCCACTTGTTAATCTTTTGCGGAAAATTTAATTGCACACACATGTGAAGCATAAACAAAAATAATCAATCGCACATAACACAGTTTTTAACTGGGAAAGCCTGAAGCTGAAAAACCCAACTATATATTATGTAACATGGAGATCATATGACAATCTCATACAAGCATACAAATCTTATCACAAGCCCTCAGTACATTACAATCGTCATACACTAATAAGGCCCAATCTTGCAAATCCATGCACCAATCTTTGCCACCTGCTAGCCTGCCTCCACTGCACAATCCAAGTTGATTACAAAGACCAATTTAATGTAATCCCACTCTCATTGACTGCATGATTATCATTATCAACTCCAATGTATATGTAGATGCAATTCATGCATCACTAGTAGTCACAATAGATATTCCATCTTTCCCTTTCACCTATCTCTCCACTGGTCTCCACTGAAACTACCCTACACTGTAGTTAACTGATGTATTTTTCAGTTGATCAATGAGTTATTATTTGTGAATTAATTAACTAATTAATTCACTCCACTCTCACTGGTGTATCATTCAGTTAGACTAGATACAACTAGCTCAACTGAGTCTAACTGAGTTAAACTAAATACAACTCCATAACTACTTCTTCCAACTGTGTCATAACTCTGCCACTTGAGTTCTAACTGAGTCCTCCATGCATTAGCTCTAGTAAACCCTTAGGAATTGCGTAATTCCTTCTGTCAGTTGATGTGCCACATATGTGCACTGAACTGAAGTGCTCCAAGAGAATAAGTTCTTGTTTAGAGTCTGATTATTATTAAGAGCTAATACTAATCAACATGCATCTATTTTTAGATCAGCTCTCTATAAATATACTTCGCCCAATATTCTAAAAATAGAATTTCATCTATTTTTCACATTTGACCAACCATCTACAAATAGCCTCCTGCTACATATAGAATATGCTCACCATGTCTAAAAATAGACATACACCTAAAAATAGCCTGTGTGGCCCCCACCTAGTTTAGGTGATTATTTTCCAACTAGGATCAAGGATGATGTTTCAGGATGCCTCCTTCACTGTTTCTTGTTGCAAACTTCAACAAATTTCTAATTCCTGTAGCACTATTCTTCTTGCTTCAATTTGCTCAAAAATGGAGGGAAATAATTTATGGAAGCTAGGAAGGGAGTCATGGAATGAATGGAGTGGAGGATAAGTGAGTGAAGAGGTCTCATGCCAAGTTTTAGATGATCTAGCTACTAATGGTGCAACATAGGGTTTAGAGAGTGAATCCTTGTGCATGGAGTGAAATAAGGGGTTGGGTATGGTAGGTACAGGAAAAGCATAAATTATCATGCTCTCCTTGAAGTTCAGAAATCATTGAGAGAGATTTTCCCTTAATGAATGAATTTCCTATAGCATTTATAGGAGTTTCCTGTAGTTTTTGGATTCACCTGTAGAAATTATAGTTAGGAGAAAGAAAGTGAAAATTTTTCCTATCTGAGGGGTGAGATGGATCAATGGGGGTATGTTGGAGTGGCTCATGGAGTGTGCAAGTAGAGGATAAGGAGAAATGAAAATAAGCTACTCCTATGGATCCCAAAACCATCATTGATCAATAACCTGCTAAACAAAAAAACAAATAAGTGCAAAGGTATTTTTCCTTCTTTTTCCTTTTTTGTTTCTTTCTTTCCTTTTTTTTTTTGAAGGAAAGTGGAAAAATCCACAGAGGTTTTCAACCTATAGGTCTGCCTTAGGCACCTCAGAGAGGTTTTCACCCAAGGATATTTTATTTTATGTTTTTTCCTTTTTCTTTTTGTCTCTTTATTTTTTTCCTCCAGGATTTCCTGATGGAGGTTTTCAACCCTGGAGTTGGCCTTGGGCGCCTTAGAGAGGTTTTCACCTATGCCTCTTTATTTTTATTTTTTTTTCTTTTTTTCTTTAGTAGGGGGAGGCACTAGAAACTATGAAGTCTCCCATGACATACACCTCCCTGTTTATTTAATTTATAATTTCTGCCTTAGACAGGGGGATTTTTGTAAACCTGAAGCTTGTAATAATTGACAAGTAGGGGAATTCCTTCGTCATCTATGGTTCTGAACTGGATTGCGCCACTATCATAAATTTTTTCCACTTTTTAGGGTCCTAGCCATATTGTCATTAGTTTTTTCCACTATCATAAAAATTTTCCACTTTGTAGGGTCCCAACCAACCAGCTAGACCTTCCTTTGCAGCTGAATCACTTATATGTGAAGGAGTGTTTGCATCCTGATCTCATCCAATCCATTTAATCACAAAAACATTTCTTATTGGGAATTTGATATATGTATATCTAACTAATTTTCCATCCTTAATGTGTTGAACTCAAATTAAATTGAAAGCAAAGCTTTCTTGCCATAGACCAGGTCATAAGGAGTGAACTCTGTTGTTGTTTTCCAAGTAGTGTTGTAGGCCCAAGTAGCTTCTACAAATATATTCGCCCAAAATTTTTTGCTACTACTCACAAACTTGGTGAGGATATTATCCAAGGCTTTGTTGGTCACTTCCACTTGGCCATTTTCTTGAGGGTGGTAGGTAGTGGAAGTACTTATGCTTTATCTTGTGCCTTCTCAAAAGATTCTCAATGAAATGAGATGTGAATTGCACCCCCTGATCAGTGACTACCTCTCTGGGGTATCCAATTTTGTAAAAAAAATTCTCTCTCAGAAATTCTGCTACTTTCTCCTCGGTTTCTACCTTCATAGCTTTTGTTTCAGACCATTTTCTTAGGTAGTCAGTGCAGACTATGATATATTTTTTCTGGCCAGATGGTGGATAAATAGGTCGAATGAAGTCCATGGCCCACTTTTTAAATGGCTCAAGAGACACATGCGGGTGCAAAGTCATCTCATCCCTCTGTGCAGTTTTCCCCATCCTTTGGAACTGGTCACACCTGTTAGTGTATCTTCTGACATCCCGGTGAAGGGTGTGCCAATAGTAACATGCCTGCAAAAATTTGAAGGAATTCCTTTTTGCAGTAGAGTGTCCTCCAAAAAGGAAATCATGAAATGTAGAGAGGATGTCAAAAAATTCTTCCTCCCTCACTGTTACACAGTAATTTGTCACCGTCCCTACCATTCCCCGTCCCGCACAATGGAGGACCCATAACGTGACCTGTGAACACTGTCATGCACTGAAAACATCATCATTGCATCCCTCTGAGTATGAGCTTCATTTTCCCTTGAGACATCTCCTTGCAAAATCCATGAAAAACAGCTCTTTTTGCATTGGCGCGGGTAGATAGTTCAAGATTTCCGCGCCACCAGGGAAATCCTCAGAAAGAGGTCGCGCCACTTGGCGCTCCGTCATAGAGCAAAAGAATCGCGCCCACCCATTTTAGGGATCGGCGTTTATATATGGATGGCGGAAGTTGAGTCTGCCAAAACAAACTCACAACCATTGCCTATCTTGAGTTGGGAGGTTTGGCTACGGAGTTCTATGGAAGGGAAGTAGTTTTGCCACCTTCTATGGAACCTTCCTTGTTGATAGGGCCAATCCCATACGAAGGGATCCAACTTCCTCCTTCCCCATTTGCTATGTTGCTCGCATCCATGGCAAGCTAGTCTTGAAGTGCCGAAGCTTTGTATCCTTGTCTGGGCTGGGTGCAAGCCTTGTGCTTGAAAAGAATCTCTTCCTTTTCCTTAAGGCCCATTCGAGCAAGGAGACCATTGTCACGAGACTCGGAGAGGTTTCCTTTCCTAGCGAGCTTTGGCGGACGACCGGGAGACCCGCGCGAAGGAGGCTGCAGCGTCAGAACTTGGTTGTAACTTCTATTCGTTTACCATTTTAATAGATGACTATGATTATGGTTCCACTCCTTTTTCCATTATGTTAATGCGAGTAATGTCTTTTCTGACCGATGTTTAGTTACGTATGCTGGTTCCTATGCTTGTATCTGTTTTCTCTTTCTGTGTTCAGGTGTTCATCCACGGAGATCGTGGAAGGATTGTGATCTGCCAGGACTGAAGGACGGGGACATCTCTTCTTCAGATCGAGCGCTGGAATCCAGGTAGGTTTTTATCCCAAATCTTTTATTCGTAACTAGGAGCCTGCGTCATAGCATTGTTTGTTTGTTGCTAGACCCCTGCTGGGCTAGTAGGGATCGCCTCTGTCTGCAGAGGGGATTTACCTCGTCAACAAATTGGCGACTCCGCTGGGGATCGTCCGGTTTTCCTTGTCTCGTTTATGATTGGTTCGCTTTGATTGTTTCTCCTTGCTTGATGAACCTTCTGGGTTGGATTCTTTCATTATTTTAGCCTTGTGGTTTGCTTAGCTTGTGTTGGTCTTTTTCTCAGATTAGCTTGTTTTTTAGTTTTCATTGAAGAATTCGACTGGCGCGGGTTTTTACCTGACAGTCGCGCCACTTGGCGCGTGTTGCATTTGTCTGTCTCGCGCCACTCGGCCTCTGGCGCTAGTTTCAAGGCCACAGTCGCGCCACCCCCGTGACTTTTTTGAGTTTCTTCAATTTTTGGCTTTCTGAGCTTGACCAGTACTTTTCTTCTTGATTTCCTGATTGTTTGAGTGTATTGGAGTCTTGTTTGACTGGAATTCACCGCTATCCTTTGGTTGTTTGCCTCTATCTATCGGTTTCACGATTTGAGCCCTAGGGCATCTAGTGGCATAGTGAATCGAGCCCTCCTTGGGAGCTTTGGTGTCTTGATTGTCCTGTCGACTTGTTGCTTAACCCTCCATGCCCTCTTAGCATTCTTTGATTGTTTTGTTGCGTCTTTTGAGTGATTGTTCGTTCTTTCATTCAGGATTCGTTTGCCCTTGCTTTGGACCCAGATCACACGGTCCATTGGGGTGTTTTTGAGTCTTTCTTCGATTTGAGAGACTTTGGGTCGATTTGGAGATTTGGTTGCTTGCTTGGTGAGTGAATGTTGTTTGCTTTGCTCTCTTAGTTATCATTTCTCTAATTGTTCCTTTTGTTTTCAGTGCACATTAGCCATTAGACATTGAAAATTTTAAAAAAAAAAAATATAATCTCTTTTGTTTTTTTTAATTAGTGCAAATTGTCATCTTTTCCGTATCACTAGTGATTAGTGTTTGAATGAAAAATGTGCAATTGCATTAGTTGCATTAGAGACATTCTTGTTTGCATTCCGTTCATTTCGTTTGTATTAAAGCTCTCAACTCTCATTTAACTAGTTTTCATCGAACGAAATGTTGCATCGTGGCATATAGCTTGCATTTAGGAGACACTACATACGATAAGGCCTGGAAATTGAAACTTAATTGAAGATCAACCGTAAAATTCATTCAATTAACCTAAGGCAACATTGGAACTTAACGCAACATATTTAGAAGGTCTAGGCTAGAGACGTGTTCCGGCGTCGTTAAACCTAGCAGCTGTCGTTCGCCTATTGGCTTTAGACAACGCTAGTACGGACTTGCGCTCCCCGTACCGTCGCGTATATAAAGGGAGACCCCTATAGGTTTTCAATCCTTTATCCACAGGAAGCCGAGTCTGCCGCCTTTTACCCGTGATACACCGAACACAGCATTCGGGGAGACTACCTGCACGTACGGAAAGTCCTTGGTCGATTTCTGTTTCATTTTTGAAACCTAGGTGTATATTGCAGTTCACGGATATTTGGTACACCCTTTGTGCCTAGTTTTTCCTGAGCAGTCATTTGGTCTTTTCTGACTCCCTAAACTTGAAAAGACCGTCAAGCGCTTGTCCTTTCACGCTTGTGTCAACTCCGAAAGAGATAGAGTCATCTTTTTATCGTTTCTTGACTCTTAAAACATGAAACGGTAGGATTTGTTTATTTTCCAATGTCGTAAAATCAATCTCCCACGATTACACACCCAGTTAGATATTGCTTGTGACTGTTTGATCGTGGGTCTTAATTCATTTTCAGCCCGTGTGTGTGTGTGCTCTCTTCTTCTAGTCTTTTGTCACGGTGGCGGAACCCTCAGTTTCGTCTACTGGCAGTCCTTACACGGACGATTCTTCAGAGGCTTCTGAGCCTTCTGTTGAACCACAGCAGCCTGTTGTTTCCGAGTTCCCTGACGGGGGACCGGTCCTCGCCGAGCACCCCTTTGGAGAGCCAGTTGACTTCCACTGGCCCTTTTCGGACCCTCTGTCTGAATTGAGATTGGGAGCTGATTTCCTTTCTCTTACATCGGGTTCACCGTTTTTTGCTGCTGTTTTTCCTCCTAGTCCTCGCCGTCTTCTGCGTGATTTAACGGCAGGATCAACCATGAGTGATTCTGGTGAGGAAATTCCCGGGTCCGATGACTACCAGCGCATCCCTCGTAGATTGTTTGAGGGAGATGAGTCTGAGCTGGCTACCACATCGTCAGCTGGTCCTTCTTTGCCACAGGGATACAGATCTCTGGGTCAGATTATTTCGGCTGCTGCCTCTATAGGAATATCATCTCCTGCTTCGAGGCCAGCTGCTACTACACCCGGGGTGTCTCCTTCGACGCCCGTCACTTCTGTTCCCGTGCGACCCACTGTTTGTGTGGCCGCCTCTTCTGCTATTGCCTCAGCATCTGCTTCTAGATCTGGGCCAACTCCAGAGGACATTTATCTAGCTACTTCTATACCAGAGAATATCTCTCCGGAGGAGTATCGGTTGTTTTTGCAGCAGCCGAACGCCGGAGCTGGACAACTCCCCCAAGATCCTTATCGGTCTTTCTTTTCGCATTATGCACAAGACGGCACCCCCGTGTATGGTTTTCCTGGTCAGCTTGACGAGCATGGGGACATTTTGCGTCTCCCTGCTCCTGAGGCCTATCTTTATGTTCAAGGTTTACCGTACAACCAGGCTCAGAACTTGCAGGCACAACCTTTTCAAGGTCAACCTGCAGGCCAACCTGGCTATCAGTACAACCCACAGGGACAGCCCAATCAAGGCTACTCTGCGGGCCAGCAAGGGCCATTCTATAATCCGCAAGGACCATATTATAACCCTGCTGGTCAACCTGCTCAGCCTCAGCCGGGGCATCAACAGGGACCGACCTATGGACCTGGGGGGCAAATCCAGCCTTCCTTACCGATGCAACCGCAGTATCCTGTTGTCTCTAACGTTGCATATCAGCAAGGACCTCTTTATGGTTCTGCTTCGGGTCAAACTGGTTTCCAGCAAGCACCTGGTCCTGTTCCACCATTGGGCCAACCGGGTCATCCGGTACAACCTGGTGTCCCGCCTCCAGGCCAACCGGCTTATTCGGTGCAACCTGGGGCTCACTTACAACCGGGTCAGCCTGCGCAACCAGCGCCACCCCCTCATTCGGGTCAACCCGTTCATTCAGGAGCGCCCCCTCATTCGGGTCAACCTGTTCATTCAGGCCAGCCCCCTCATTTCGTTCACTCTGCTCACCAGCCTGCTCACTCAATGCCGCAGCCAAATCAACAGCAGCGCCCTACGTACCAGGCTCCGCAGGGTTCCACTTATCAGCAGTCTACTCATCCTCAGAGCAGTTATTATCCTCATGGTCAATCTCAACCGAACTATAACCACTCCGGGGGCTCTCAGTATCCTCCTCCTCACGGTTCTAACTATGCTCAGCAGCCAAATCCAAATGCTGCTTATACAGGGCAAACGCCTAATCAGGGCTCGAACCCTGGTTATCAGGCCCCACACAATGGTTACCAGCAATCAAATCAGTCTGGCTATACGAATTATGCCCCTCACGGTCAGAATCCTACGGGACAGAACCCCTGGGGGCAAAGATATTCACAACCATCGTGGAGCATGGGAACCGGACCTTATTCTGGGACTGGCACGGGAATTAACCCTCCATTGCCGTTCCTGGCTACCTTGGACTTGCCGGACGTTTCAAAGTTGACCAATGATCCGATTTCTCATAATCCACATTGGCCTCCGGTTCCAACCAAGATACCAAGAGATTGTCCCAAGTTTGAGGGCAAATCTGGAGAAGACCCCCAGGCGCATGTGATGACGTATCACCTCTGGTGTTCGTCTAACTCTTGGACAGACGATTCAGTTCGTTTGCGTCTTTTCCAGCGTACGCTAACAGGAGCTGCTGCTAAGTGGTACATAGAGCTGTCCCGTGGTATTTTTCAGGATTTCAACTCGTTAGCTATGGCTTTCCTCACGCATTTCCAGTTACCAGTCCGGTATGAGACTGGGACGCACCTCCTGTCTTCCTTGAAGCAGGACTCGGCCACTCACATCTCGGATCACATCCATGAGTGGCGGCGCCGTCGTCGACTGATCAAGTTTCACATACCCGATCAGATTTTGACTCACTGGTTCACCACCTCCTTTGTGAACAAAATCGCTCAGGATATCGCAATGGGAGCGTGTGTGACGGAGGAACAAGCTATCGCGCGTGCCCAGTACTTGGATCTTGTTTATTCACAATCTGGCACGCTTTATGACATCCTGCCTGATGCACCACGGCCAGGAGCCAAAAAGACCCAACCCACCCCTTCCGTGGATGGTGTCATTGGTTCCGTTTCTCAAAATTCGAAGAAGTCTTCGAATGGGAAGCAGAAGGCTAATTCTTCCAACGATCCCTCTGCCAAACCCGCCTCATCCGATTCTGGTAAAACCGCGGAGGTAAATGCCGTTCAGGCCAATCCTGCGGACAAATCCTCCAAGGGGAAGAAAAAGGGCAAAGGCAAATCCAGATCTGATGCCCCAAAACCGGAATCTAAATCCAAGTTTGAGGATGGCTCACAACGTAAGCCGAAATTTCCTTGCCTCATCTGTGAAGGTGACCATTACACTAAAGATTGTCCAAGACGATCCGAAGTCAGTCAACTTCTTAAAGGCTCAAAGGGAACTCCGGCTGTTTTAAAGGAGCCGTTTCCATCTCAGCAGACCCAGATGGTCGAACAAAGTTCATCATCCGCACCGTTTGGGTCTCAAGTTTTCATGATGAAGACTAATGCACCTATCACTATCGCTACGAGGTCCAAGGATTACAATAATCAGCAGCAGGCACCCGGGAAGGCTGTGGCGGATGGACCGCCTCCCGCATCTGCTTATGGTTCATTGGAAATTGAGAAGCCGACTCTCGAACCCGTTGTGAAACCACCTCCCAAGGGTGTTCTTCGGAGATCCTCTTATAATCCAAACGCCCGCGCCGCTCAACATTACAGTATTGTTGAGGATCTGGCCCAGGCGCCATGTGCCATGTCCGCACTTGAGGTTCTTCAAAGTTGTCCTTCACAACGGAAGGCTTTGTTGTCTGCCATCGGTGGTATTGACCCCGCCGATTCGAGCCTTCTCACCTTTGATCTGGAGAATTTTACTCCCCGGCTTCCACATCAAATCGCTTTGATTATTCAAGTCAGGATTAATGGCCTGGACGTTCATAGAGCCGTCGTAGATGAGGGTGCATCTACTTGTGTTATGTCCTCCGCTTGTTGGAGAGCCATCGGTTCCCCAACTTTATCGTCATCTCCCAATGCCCTCGAGGCATTTGATGGCCGGGAATCTAAACCCCTGGGAGTTCTCGAGAGTCTGGCGATTACATTACAGGGAAAAACCGTCAACGTGGAAGTAGAAGTAGTTGACGCTAAACTCAACTACAACATACTTCTTGGCCGCAGCTGGACCCATGCCATGCTCTGCGTGCCGTCTACTGTCTTTCGATTCATCAAGTTCCCTCACGAGGGCAAGATTGTCACAGTAGACCAGTTGTCATTCTTTACCTCGAACTCCGAGAATAACGTGCCGTACGTGGATCAAATTCCGAATCCACCAGACAGCATAGGACCTGGTCTTTTCAAAGACCCAGTCCTCATGGGTATTTTCCCTGCGCCGCCACCGAATACCGCTCAAGTCAACATGTTGTCCAGGACTGATGACCCCTGGCTGATTCCTACACCTGAGCAGGTATATGAGTTTGGAGAGTCCATGCCTTTAACGCCGGTAGAGATCAGCTACTGTGAGATTGTTGCTGCATCGGACCCTCCACCTCCTCAGCATGCTCCGATGAGCATGGCTCTTGACGTCTACTCACAATCCCCCTGGCTTGGTCAGGCTGATTCGCCTGATCCTCTTAGAGAGACTTTTCCCTCAGATGAGGCTATAATTGAAACTATGTCTCGGGAGGAGCTACCTTGGGGCGATGGGCATCATCGTTCCTCGTTTATGCCTAGCTTGGGGGCAATGACGGATTGTCTCGAGCGCTATGCTACTCAGGTTCCTTCCCCGCCTCTTCAAACACCGATTTTGACACATGAGGTCTTTTCAGAAGGCAATCTGAGTAACATTCCTCAAACGATTCCTATCAACATCTCTGTTAAACCAGGGATTGTTGAGGATATTCATGTAGGTGTGACCTGTTCTCCCAGGGAGATTCAAGTCTGCACCGAGCTGTTCGAATTATGAAGCACGATGCAACGAGGACAGTTCCTTTGAGTGTGTCAACCTCGTTAAAACAATGAAACATGAGCACGTCCAATTCGAGTTTTGATAGATTTAGTTCAAAATCTCTTTTTCAAACTTCACTCTATTTTCCATAAGACTGAAGCTTGGGGGGCATGCGCCTCGAATTGAGACATCATGCCGGGGGCATGCCCGTCTTGTGTGTACATAGGTGCGTGATTGTCATTTGTGTGCATGGTGTGGTGTGCTTTGTAAACTTTTTCTGCTGATCGGGCCTTCCTGGTTGTGCAGATGTCTACTCATCCATTTGTTGGTTTCGCGGACGGTGCCTCCCGCAGCACCAGGAATCTGTCTTCTGCAGCCTGGGTAATCTACGATCCTGCTGGTGAGTTGATCGACCTGCAAGGTGTTTGTTTAGGGCGTACCACGAACAATATCGCGGAATATAGCGCCGTGTTGGAATTATTAACCGAGGCAATAAACCTTGGTATCCGTGAATTGCTCGTGTACCTAGATTCACAGCTTGTAGTGTTGCAGCTGAACGGGCACTATTCGGTAAGAAATCCGTCCATTTTACGATTGTATTTGCGTATTCGATTACTGGAAAGGAATTTTGAATATATTACATATCATCACATACCCAGACATTTGAATGCATTAGCAGATACAGTAGCAAATTTGGTGTTAGATAGACCTTTGCGCAATTTATAAATCATCATCACATGTAAAGAAGACTCATCCAGAAATAGGTATGCATATATAGATATCGAAATGTTTACATAGAAGTGTGTCACATAAAACTCAAAAAATATACATAAGTGTCTTAATACATCCGGAGACACTGAGTCTCTCAAACAATAGGTGTGGCTAAATCCTAGAGACTAATCAGCATGGTGCTCATGATAGCACGTTACTGCACGCACTAGCCGCCTCAGGATTCGGTGGAGCCGATTTGGGACTCCCCCCGTATGGCGCTGGTACTCCAGTGGTACATCTGACAGTCGGGCATAGTCTGGGATCCCATGAACAATCCCCTCAAGGTTCTGTACCAGTGCCCCTCCTCCGGCACCTTCCCCCTGGATCTCAGGGGCGAGCTGTGTCCTCCGGAAGATGGGAGACATCCCGGCGGGTCTCTCAGGTCCTACATCTGCATGCATGTATATTTGTGTTTAGACAACTATGTATTAACAAAAAATCATATAAACATAAAATCAAAAATATGAGGTCTTACCCAGCTCTTCGTCCCAGTGGTCTCCTTCTGGTAGCGGGAGATCCGGGTCCCCTGTAAAGTCAGTTCCCGCATAGGGCCAATCTTCCACAACGATCAGTTGGCGCCGTATCCATCTGAAGAACTCGGGCTTCCAAGACATCTGTTGCCCGCCTCCAGATCTGGGCATCAGTGCTGCCCAGCGAGCCATTCTCGGCTCTCGTGGTACTGGACTCGCCACAGGGGCCTCTTGGCCCTGGAAGGTTGGTATGCGTTCCAGAATGAACGACACCAAGATGGAACCATACCCAAACTGCTTCAGTTTGCCCTTTTTGCACTTTGTGAGCTGCCTTTTCATGTTAATGGTGACAGCTGTTGCCCAGTCATACAACCGGGGACCCATGCATTCTGAGGCCAGTAAGAGTTGAGTCTTTGTAGCCTCGTGTGGTGCCTGCGATCCAGCAGCCCGCGTAATGGTGTGGAGTACAACTCTCAGTGCTAGGTCGGGGATGGTCGAGATGTACACCTTCTTACTCCCTGTTCCTGTTTGTGCCCCACGGCACACCCGCGCCATTACTTCTTCCATCTTCTCCCCCGATGGTCTGCTCCCAGTCAGTACAGGGATTGGACCCCTGCGGGATAATCCAGTAACAAAGTAAATGTCGGTGACCTCCAATTCCAACACCTGGTCTCGTATTCTGAATACCTGGTCGTTTTCATCCCAGAGGTTGATCAAATATTGGAGGAGCTCAGGCTGAGCTCGTAAGCATGGCGTGAGGAAGAATTTCTTTAAACCACAGTTCCTTAGAGCATTCATGCAATTTTCATTTTGCATGGCTTCTTCGTCCTCATCTCCGTGTTCCCGTTCCTTCCATTCAATCACCATTTTGACTGTTTGTCTGCATTCACATGGTTCAAAACCTTTAGTTAGATCTTCTGTGAGCTCAAAAAATTCAAAAATTTTGGCATAAATAGAGGTTTTTTTAGGCGGAAATTTGGGTTGCGCCGCTGGCGCGACTGTCTTGCTAACAGTCGCGCCATGTGGCGCGGGCCCTTTAATAGAAAGAGCTCAGTGGCGCGGGTCCGTGCCCGATACCCGCGCCACTTAGGCCGGCCCTAAAAATTCAAGAATGCCCTTTACAGAGCTGGTTTTCTAAGGGAAATCATTAAAAAATACATGGAAAGAAAGGAGAAAGGAGCGCCTCTTACCTGTCACAGACGAGACGCTGAATGGTTGCCTGGATCAGTCGCAATCGCCGTCAGAAGATTCTGCTCCAAATGAACCACTGCTACTCTCCACAAGGTAAATAGTGAAAAGTAATTTCATTTTTTACCATTGGACGTATTTATAACTTTTCAACGTTAAGATGTGTTTTAAAAGTTATTTCTTGTCAAATATTTGCATGTATTATGTCAAAAATGGATTTTACGCTTGTTGGGTATGTGCAGTGACAGGTTTTTGCGACTTAGAAGGTGGAAACGAGTTGTATTTTATACTTTTTCGGACTCGGTAAATACACGAAAAAGTCACTCTAGAGTCATCTTTCAGCTCTTTTCTGACTCTCTAAATATGAAAAGATTGCCGAGGCCCTTGTCGTTTCGATCTCGTTAAAATGGACACGAATCGACATTCACCCAGTATAAGTTTAACCCTTTTTCGGGCTGGGCTGGATCGATTACGAAAAAGGAATACCCTAGCCTATCGCGATTAGGAGGTTTTCCCGGATATTGTTTTCTACCTTTTCGGATCTGGGGAACTATTTACGAAAAGGGACCTGTGGAGTTTTCTTTTCCGCTGTCTTTTCAAACTCTCTAAACATGAAAAGGCGCCGAGTTCTTCCTTTGTCAGACTCGTTAAACCCTGATGACATTGGATTCCGTCGCAATGACGTTCTCCGAGTTTCTCCTTCCTAGGACTCGTTAAATGCACTAGGATGGATTCGTCCGAAGGGCGGACTTATATTACAAGCATATGCTATCCCCTTCAAGCTTGTCATCAAAAATAATTGGGGTACTCGCCAGAAATGGTGGGGGAAAAATGGAACCATCGTCGTTATCATCGGCAGTATGTCGCTCTTGAACATGGCACTTGTCTGCATTCGTGTCGGGTTGGGGACATCTCATCTCGTTGTTTCACTTTGCTTCCATGGGTTTGGGTAATCTCTTTTGACCTCTCATCCGTTCACTGCCTCGTCGCCATGACCTTTGATCTGTTGATGTCAAATACTGCCAAGTCCATTGCCGTGCCGTTTATATGTTCAAGAGAAGTTGGCCTCTGCGAATATCAACCTTCCTCTGTTTCTCATATGATCCTAATTCACAACAAAACATTATGTTCCTCCGTCTCGTGTCGATGATGTGGGAATCATTATGGCCCACCTTCGATCAAGATCACTTCCTGTCGACTTCAACTCATTATCCAGGAAGTTGGTCTAGAGACTCCTGATGGTACCTTGGGGCCTGCATGCCTTAATGGCAGGTTCGTCGCATTCGACGAGAGGTTTTCATTATTGACCTCCGATCGGATGATTCTGCGGGTGTTCGACGTCAGCTCATTTATTCACACGCCGTGGATTGTACCGGTAGTACCTTGAGGACCATTGTCATTATTGGTGGTTCCTCTCGCGTCTGTTAACGGCTTTCATCATTGGCTGGTAATCAGGCGATGTTCTTGCATGTTCGACATCAGCTCACATATTCGCGTGCTAGAACTTGTACTTATTTGGGTCGAGATGGAGCGCAAGACCCCGGATTGTGTCTGTTGTAATCCAGGCTGCGATTGTGGATTATTGTCATTATGTACATGACTCAATGATTGGATGGCTGCGACCATACCTGAGTCTATTTGTTTGATCTTAGTTGGATGGTTGTGCCCATACCCTGGATCCGGATTATAGTATACTCTGTTCGGATGGCTGCGTCCATACCATATATATACATCGTGTACTTAAGATATCAGTTGTATCTGTCTGTGCAGGTTTTCCGACGGCGGGCCTTCAGTTGGACATGTTCTCGTAAAGCATTTCAGCCCTCTCTCTCTCGGGCCTCATGCTTTAGGGGGCATCTGTTACACAGTAATTTGTCACCGTCCCTACCATTCCCCGTCCCGCACAATGGAGGACCCATAATGTGACCTGTGAACACTGTCATGCACTGAAAACATCATCATTGCATCCCTTTGAGTATGAACTTCATTTCCCCTGAGACATCTCCTTGCAAAATCCATGAAAAACAGCTCTTTTTGCATTGGCGCGGGTATACAGTTCAGTACTCGCGCCACTCAGGGAAATCCTGTAAAGAGGTCGCGCCACTTGGCGCTCTGTCATAGAGCAGCAATCGCGCCACCCATTTTAGGGACTGTTTTTTATATATGGATGGCGGAAGTTGAGTTCAAACAAACTCACAACCACCGCCTATCTTGAGTTGGGAGGTTTGGCTACGGGAGTTCTATGGAAGGGAAGTAGTTTTGCCACCTTCTATGGAACCTTCCTTGTTGATAGGGCCCATCCCATAATAATAGGGGTCCCAACTCCCTCCTGCAGTGGTCAACCTACTCTCGTAGGTGATATCTCTTGGTGTTGATTCGTTAGTAGTTTGCTTGGATTCAAAATTGGTGGTTTCACAATTAAACAACACCTATCATGTTAGAGACCCATTTTTGCATCGATTATTTTTTAGAGTGTGTTTGTTACAATGTTCATTAACACTCCTCGATCAGATAATTTTTTAGCAGAATCTTTAGCTAATCAAGCACTTGATTGGCACATTAATCATTCAATACTTTAAAAATATCAAAACCATCATTCATCATTGTACATTTGGGACAATCACACCATATAAAATTTCTATATATATAAATATATAAATATATATATATATATATATATATATATATATATATATCATAGTGTGTTCAAAATATACAAAAAACAGACCATCATGTCCTACAAAATTAGGGCTTATTCCCGTTCATGTCCATCATCAAAAAATAATGCAGTGATCTGATCAAATCTAAAATCTATCCCTGAGGGCCCTACCTAGGATAGGTGTTCCGAAAGAGCACAATGGTAGTAGCTACGTGGCGAAACAACCGCATCCAGTCCCGTGGAAATCTAACCACTCGCCTTTGGATAGCCTCTAGAAGATCCTCTATGGCTTCCATGGAGACTTGGCGAGTCAGACTCTCCAAGTTTATCTAGATGGCATAGAGGGTTCTTCCCGGGTCTTCAACATCATCCACCTCTCATCCACGATGCTTGTGTCTTAGGAAACCCTTAGGTCTCACTGGTCCCATTTTTGCATCATGATCATTAAAATTTTGTAAGTCATATTGTCCTATCAAAAATATTTTTCATTTTCATATAATTTAAAAAAAAAAATCATTTAATCAAAAAATCATTGTGCAATCTCACCAATTGCACCCCATTCTGCACTGGGTGGAAGAACCAAATATGGATATGCTCTAAAATCCATCCCAACATAGGGATAGTCCTCTACTGAGATGGCTTGCTCTCCCCACAACTCTAAGAACTCATCATCCCATGTAGTTCAAGGGACCTCACTTCCTCCCAGTCTCTTCATCAAGTCTGCCCATCTAGCTATCTGCGGATCACGAGGGCTACTGATGGTTGAGATGATCTTGGGACGAAGCACTGGGAATCTCTCAAAGAATAATGTTAGCATAATGGTACCATATCCAAAAAAATTCTTCTGGCTTGCCGGATAGAAGTCAATTTTTTCTTTATATTTTCCAATAAGGCTGTGCACCAATCATAGAGTGTGGTCAAGAAATCTACTGCTAGACTCATGTTGGTTTTTGAAGCCTGGTGAAGGGATGTTGATCGTGCTACTCTACCAATAGTGAAAAGGAGGATTTTCATGTAGAAGGCTCATACATCTTTTATTGAGATCTATGTCCCCACCTTCTTTGCACCATCAACATGATAAACCTGGACATAGTCATCTACATTAAGCCCTGATGTGGGATTACCCTACAAATTAACTTTTTCTCCCCTTCGAGAATGTCCAGTTATGAAATAGATGTCTTCGAGTTCAATTCTTAATGGCATCTGGTCTTTCATGAAGCAATTTTCTAAGATCCCAATAATTAACCAACATCTCAAGCAATCGAGTGTTAGTTTTCATGTTTGGAATTTTGGAAAATTTTAAGAATCTGCATCCTACAAGGATATCCAATGATTGATGGTCCTCCATGACTTCATTATCTATGTCACTGTGCTCTCTTTCCCTCCAGCTGATTGTCATCCTGAATCATTTCATCAATTGACCAATTAGAAATCAATTTTTGAATTCCGCTCTGTGCATACGCGAATTCATTTGGACACATTTGCGTCTATACACGAGTTCATCATGATGAACCAGTGTATACGTAGAGGGTTTCATAAATTAAAAAAAAAAAAAACTTGCTTGTAATAATAATAAAATTTACAAGAAATTTGAGTATGAGGCTTACCTAATTGATTTGGATCGATTTGGTGGACGGTTGCTCAGTTGGCAAGAAGGGGGTTTTTTTCTCTAGAGCTCTTTCTCCACTTCTTCACAGCACAAATGACCAAATGTGAGTCCAAAATGCTTATTTATGCCCAAAATTTGATTTTTTTTTGCAAATTTTGTTTGTGTTTATTTTTTGAATTAGTTTACGACTATTTAACATTTTGGCTTGTAAGTGTTTGGAAAAGTTATTTCCAGGTCCATTCTGGTGATTTTGAGATATTTCCAATTTTTCTTCGAATCCATGACCGTTGACTTGTCATTGCAGGTATTTGATTCTAAACTAGCGTATAACTTAGGGAATTCACTTTCCACTACACTAACGCATACTAGCCTCCATCTGAACGCTCTCCATAGGGTCAAACGCATCATATTTTGAATATTTAACCAATTTCACTCACTGATTTTTAAATCATGATATGATGGTAGAGCCAACCTTTACATGAGCTTCCTAGTTAGTTCGTCGCTAGCATTTTTTGCACATGCTGTAATCTTTGTAGGCTCAGGATTCCTCTGTAGTCCCATCATTACTTATGCATTGACGCTTCATTATTCTTCTTCTTCGCTATCTTTATTCTAGCCATATATGTTAGAGGCTCCAATTTTGTTGTCGAGTTGTATTGATGCATTGCATATTGACCACTTGTTTATCTTAGCCTTTAACCGGCTTCATTTTCACTCATGTTTAAGCCATATTTTGACCATGTATTTTTGCAAAGTTAACCATGCAATCACTTAGCCTTCACATCTTGACACCTTTACCCATGGGTGGAACATTCCTTTGAGTGTCACTTGCCAGTTCTCGCCACCTTGCATTGAGCATAGGATTGTTCCTATCCCAAGAAATAGTGCATTTGATTACCGAAAATTGTTCTATCCATTATACTATAGGAATTATTTTATTCTTTTTAGGATTTGAAATATGAAAAAGACAAAAAAAATTAAATATTTTGAAAAGAGCGAGAACATGATAATACTTCCATATTTGATGGCAGCTATAGAGTCAGTTGTGTCGCCCTTGAATAGAGCACAAAAAAGCTAAGTCTTTTCTCCATTTAGGATGGTTTTATTTTTTGACTTAGAAGAAGCCATAACCTTGTTATCAAGTCAGTACTCCCCTGGTTGGTAATCTCTTCCAATCATATGGAGGGTTTGTTTATGCCTCCTGCATGACAAACTTATACAGAGTTATCATTTGTTACCATAGTCAAAATGAGTCATTCTTTTGTTCAAGGGGAGTTAACCTGAGTCGGCTTTTCTGTGTTGTCTCCTGACTCATTTTTCAGTTTTCCATCCCAATCTTTAAGTATCTTGTTCTATCACATCATCTATTTGGTCCTTTTCTTGTGTTGGTCTGAGAATGTCTCCATTGAATTCTTGCTGGCGGTTTTCTCTCTTGTCGACTTCAACATATTGCTCTAAGAGTAAACCTAGAGCCACACCCTAGCCCTATCTACATCATTGATAGGTGACCTTGTGCTCATCATTTGATCAACATCATGGGTCTTTGACTAAGTGGTTTACCTTATGTTCGACTTCAGCTTACATTATCACACCTAGGATTCGTGCAGTATCTTGATTTCCATTTGAACCTATCGGTGGATATCTCACCTCTTTGTCAAATTTCATTATTGGTTGGTTCAGAGGGTTTCTACTGTGCGCTAGCTACATTTTTTGAATGCCAAAAACGTACTTCAGGTTGGTTACTTCACTTTTCTTCGTCTGATTCCTTCCAAATCTTGTCCTACAGGTTACACTTGCATTGGAATGATGTGGGATGCCTTAATGCCTTCCTTCCAGTAGATATTTTCCCATCGACTCCGACTCATTGCTCTAGGAATAATATCTGGAGTCCATTTTTTAGTACCTTAGGTTTTGCAGTCATTAGTGGCAGACTCCTTCACTATTAGTAGTGAGAATACATCAATGTCTCCTGATTGGTATATTGTCTCAATTTTTTGACTTCAACTCATTTATTCACACTTTTTAGATTGTACTGGGGCACCTTGATGCTCATTATCATTATTGGTGGGTTGTCTCACATTTGTTAATGGTATACATCAATGATCGGTAATCAAATGATTTCTCACATGGTCTACCTCAACTCCTTTATTCCCATTGTGTAGAATTGTGCCATGGTGATCGACGAAGACCTTGGGTTTGCATCAACATGTTTTGGTTCACTTTGACAACTCCTTCAGTTTTCTATCCATGACACCATCCACCCTTATATGTTGCATTTTCATCACACCAACATCTTATATGTTGGCACCTAAGTTACGTGTTGTACCATTTGTTCCACCACTTATGATTTGGTACTTGGAGATTCAGTAGTGACTTTAGTGATCAGATATCTTTGCAACATCATTTATCAGTCTTTTATATGTGATACTTGGACATGATTTTGACTTATACTCTCGGGTAGTGATCAGATGATTCACTATGTACTTTACATTTCAGGTATACTTATATAAATATTGGATCCACTCCATACTTCATATGCGGAAATGATTTTATTTCACTAAGCAGGGGTATGCCTGTCTCAGACATGAGCTATCTTTCTGATTTCTATCATTGGTTTTTGGATGGCTCAAATCTAGTGAAGTCCTCTCTAGTCCCTGGAAGGTTCTTTTTATTCACATAATACATTTCAGCCATCATGTACCCCTTCTGACCTCATACATTATGGGGCATCTATTATAGCATCATTTAGCACCTCTATATATGATGACTTATGCATTGGCCTTGGGAAACCCTTCCATTCAGACTTGTTCATACTTCTCAAGAAACAATATTTTGAAATCCATATGTGACTTTTCCCATTTTTTTCCGCGTGCATGCATGGGTCCATCCATAGATTACCCGCGTGTGCTATTTAAAATATTAAAAAAAAATATAATTCCCTATTAAAGAGGCAGGGTTTACAATTTTTTCCTATAACTTAACTACCCCAACTCGTGGCCTAACTTTTCCCCAACTGAAAAAAGTAAGTTTAATAAATATAAATACACCTCAAAGGAATGGCCTAAGGGAGGAGAGAGGGAATGTTATTGATATTAGAGTCTGTTATAGCCCTGATCAAGTCTGATATTTCCCCTGCGCCTCCTGCACTTCCCAGGTTCAGGAAACCCTTGTTTCCTTGTGATGATCACCCCCATTATATGTAACATCCTTTGTGCACAATTTATGGAAGAAGCTTTGTGAGGCTAGGGTAAGATGAATCCATAGGATGGTATTTCTCAAGACCATGGCATATCTCAGGTGATTTCTCCAATATTTTATGTACATGTTATCAATAAAAGAAGTACCATCATGTTCCTGATGTTCATGTGTTATGTGTCTCTTATACATGTGTAATAATCTTTAATAGTTTATTTCATGTTGTCTTTATGAGATAATATATGCCAACATGGTGACATCTAGGACATATATGCTGTAAAACTAGTTTGTGTACTTATTCTTAAATGATTTTCAGGTTCTGGAGCATGAGGAGTATCAAACAAAATGGTCAACGACCCCAAACAAAGGATAAAATGGGTAAGGTCCACAATCCTCATTTTCCAGTTTAAATAATAAAAACTAGTCATTGGAGTGCTTTTTGTGATGACATGTCATCCGCTCTATTAGACCCCTTAACCCAAGGCCTTAGGGTAGCTTTACCTATAACATATTCTGAACAAGGTTCCATATTTCATTCATCTGTGCTCCCTTGTTCATTTTTATCTCAACAACCTTTAGATGAAAGAAACCCATTATAATTTATTTTTACTATAAACAACGTAAAAACATGATAACTCTGTAGCATGAATAAACACAAATCAAGAAACGAGAACCACTAGGAAAATTCAATACCCTTGAATTCGCATAAGCTCTAAATATATAATGATTTTATCATTACTAAGCTATAAATTCTTATAATTTCAATACTAATTTCGTTAAGATCTGAAAAGTTATTTATTAATCATAGAATTGAGCCTTAATTAAGTTTTTAATATCCACTAATATGGGCTACAAAAATTTGATATGTACAGAGGGGTAACATATGCGAAGTTGTAAAAAAATAAGAAACAAAGGTTCTTTCACATATATCTTTTTTCTACACATCCTTCCACTCTGCTAAAATGGATAATCGCTAAAAGAATATTTTTTAATATCGATGTATACGATCTTATTGATTTTTTAAGAAGTAATAATCATTACACAATGTGTTAGAGTTAATGTTATAATACATTTAAACAATATCCTCATTACACAACAATTCATGGAGTAAATTCTTATGTTAGCTAGGAAGGGGCCTTTCCTTTGTCATAGGATTAAGCCTTGATTATTATTTTAATATGTTATTAAGCATTTGAAGAATTTATTGAATATGTTTCAATTATTCTTTTATATCCTTTTATTTCCAAAATGTTGTTGACAATCAAGGAAATGTACGCAAGAAGTTTGTGAAGCATAGTGTTTCAATCTGTTATAACAGATACTCGCTGCAGATCCTTGTGCAGGTTGTTCGTTTTTTTACAAGTGTGATGATTACGTGTCGATTCACTGAATAAATGTCAAAATATTGTTTAATAATATTGATAAATGTAATATTCCTGATACGTTTACATCAAATAATCATTACACATGTGCAAAGTGTGGAGATGCAAACAAAGATTCCATTGTTTGGAAGAAATATGTGAATAAAAGTGTGTGAAGGATATCTACACATCATTTCAATTTGCTATAATGGTTACTAGTTGCAGACACTTTGCATATATTTGAATTGTTTATAAAGAATAAATGTTATCAAGCACTTGAACGATGTGCTAATTATGCATTGGTTCACCAAATAAATGTTGAAAATATTATTTTATAATATCGAAAGATACAATTTTATTCATATGTTTATAGTTAGTAATAATTACATAATGCACCCGAGTAAATGCCATTAATCATTTGAACAATGGCATGATTACGGATCGATTAGCTGAATTAATATTAATAATATTTCTAGGAATTAATTAATTATTCAGTGTTGAGTGTAGATTCATGTGCACCTTCATCAGTATCTATCACTACTAGTTGCTACATATTTGCAAAAAAATTGATTTTGACATAATTTTTGATATATGGAATCCCTACGTAGTTGTATTTTCTCGCTTTCTCTAGTAATAAATTATTTATACATTTTGTACATCACTTGCTATGATTACAAGGATTATGTGATATAATATGTGAATATGGCTTTCATTATGCAAGATAGGTAGGTGTAGAGGAACACTGTGAATATGGATTTCATTATATTGAGTATGGAAATGTGGATGTTCAAATAATGGTAGATGCCAAATATGCAGGAATTATTGAATCACGAAAAAATGGTAAACTGTGGAAATTCAGACATTTGGAATGCAAATATGAAGATAAAGTTTTTCATTGTGTACTTCAAAAATTGTGTGGAGAGTCGAATTCTAGATGAAGCTATGAGAAGATGGATTTATTTATGCGAGATAAAAAGGTGTTAAGGAAAGCTATGTGAAGGTGGCTTTCATTATGCGCAGTACAAAAGTGTGGATGTGGAAACAACGATAAATTACCAAAATGTGGGCATTCTCGAGTAACGACCAAATGGTAGATTACAGAAATTCAGACATTTGATATGAGGAACTGCAGATAAAGTTTGAGTATGCATGATTTGGAAATTTTCCAAAGTTCACAAAAAAGGATGAAGCTATGTGAATATGGCTTACATTATGCGAGATACAGAGATACGGAAGAAAAATATGCAAAAATTGATTTCATTATGCATAATTGAGATGTCGAAGCTATGGGAACATGGCTTTCATTATGTGACATACAGATGTTCAGAGGAAAACTATAGAAGGGTTTCTTTCATTATCCATAGTACGAAAGTGTGAATATTGAAATAAAGTTAGATTGTGAAAATGTGGGAATTCTTGAATAATGAAAAAATGATATATTGCAGAAATGCAGACAATTGTTCTAAATCTGTTGGATTTCTTACATTTCTTTCACATTTTATTATAATTCCTTTTTTGAAAAGTTAGATTATAAAAATTAAATTTTTACAAGCATAAAATTATGAAAATATACCATTAAACATTGTCACAAGATGGGCATTTAGCTCTAACTATAATAAATTCAAATTACCATACTTTTAAGGAAAACGACAAAACTTGGAACGTGTGCATATTTAATTTTTTCCTAAGATCAAAGGTGTGTGTGTGTGTGTGTGTGTATTAAGCTATTGTAGGTAATCTCAAAATAAAAAATGTTGAATAAAACCTATTTTTTATTTACATGACATCTTTTAATATTAAAACTGAATAAAACTTATTTCAATAATATGTGTATTTTTTAATTGAACCTTAAGAAAAGAAATTGATTGAAATACTTAAAAAAGTTGTCCATGCATTGTGGTATATGGGTGGGTCACAAAAATTTTCACATATATATATATATATATATATATATATATATATATATATATATATATATATATATATATATATATATATATATATATATATATATATATATATATATATATATATATATATATATATATGTATGTATGTATGTATGTATGTATGTATGTATGTATGTATGTATGTATGTATGTATGTATGTATGTATATCATTCAAATGATTTATTTTTGAAATTTAATTGTAATAACATACATGTTGATTGTACTAAAAGACACTTTCTATAGGCCAATATGAAGCATGATTGGAATTGTTTCCATGTTTAATATTAAATTTAGACATGATGTATTTTAGTTCATTTTATGTATCAAAGTGACTTGCATCATAACTTTTAAGATTTTATTTATTTTCTTAGTCTATGAAACAGGAAATCAGAATTCAACATATATTTTACTAATAAACTTATAGAATATAGAAAAAATATTAAATTAGTGAAATAGTTTTAATATATCCATTTAAACTTCATAAATTAATGAACATCAATAAAAAAATTATTAATAAAAATATATAAAATGAAATAGTGAATACATGTATCAATAAACTATAGATATGAAAATATATACAGATTACAAATATCACATGAGCGTCCATAAACTAAAATAACGTATATGATGCACATCCATAAAATTTCTATGTATGAAAATATATAAATTTTGTATCACACACGTGAATATTCTCTATGAAAATAACTTGAAAATATACAAACTATGATACTCTAAGTACCACCAGAACTCCTATGTGAGTTCTATCATGCAAGGTAAGTGTGCATAAGTTGATACTGCAATATAAAACATTCAAATTCAAACTAATTAGATCATTATTTGTAAAAAATAAAAAAATATGGAAATAAGTTATATTGAACCACATTTTTAATTGTAAGCATAGATAAATTAATATACTAAACTAAATCGAGTCCAAATTCAAGTCTGATAGGATGGGGCTATAATCATTAATCTAGGTTCAGTGCTCCAATGCATGTGGCTCAATGATTGGGGCCCGTATCGATGGACCTGCATCATGAGTGCCTATAAACCTATCATCCCACGCATGTATCCACATAAAAGTGGCATCAACGTCACTATGTATATGTGCTTGTGTGCACAATGGCAAGGAGAAATTATAATTAGTCTACAAATTAATTAGCATATTTATCTAACTTAAAAAAAAGGAAAATATTGAGATATTAGGAATAAATAACTTTACCTAAACTATTATTCCATGTGATTGTATATACTAACTCTCCTCCACATTAGTGAACACATAATTTGGAGGTGGAGGTAGAGAAGAATCGATGAAAATGTGCTACAGTCGAGGATTCCTTAGTTGATCAACTTCCCCCTCAGATGACATCGTAAGCTCATCCATGTAGCTGGTAGGTGTCTACATGTTATCATGAATTGATTAATATAAATTATGCAATCTAATATGAGCTAGAAATTTTAATATAAATAATTATGCACAATTTGATAAAAAAATTAAAAGGTTCGTAGAAATATGTAATTGGTTTGTGTCACGCTGGTCATGCACCCTTCAAGTCTCATGAATGGAATAACGATACACAAATGCATGTGTCAAAACCGCATCAAAGGGTAATATCATGAGAAATGCACCATCATATAGGGGCTCTAGTGGGTCACGAGGAAATGGTTGTGGTCTCTGTATCTCTCCATGCAATGCGACCTACACACTAGCAATGAGGTGTGCATGTTGTCTACAATAGTCTATCGTGTCTCACCACTAGGCAGTGACAAATACTCTAGCTTTCCAGGTAATACCATGATCCGAGATGGTAGTGGAAATAATCTTAGAGGCAGTGGTACATGGCTAGGGTCCCTACGAGACCCTCATTTTCCTAGTTATGTCCCCTACTGTTACCATAAAAACGAGATTTTCTATCAGTGTAATATGACCTCATATGAAACAAAAACTCAACATATAAATGCTTAGAAAAATAAACTGGGACCTAGTAATGGTTGAAGAACTTTACCCAAGATAAAATGAATCTAACATACATGAAATATCTCGCATTAACATTACTAAAATATCTCAGTGGGATTGTAACTTTATGTCTTGCAAGGTGATCCGAAGGGATGTTAAACAACTCCCCATGAACATCAATGTCCTTGGTGGCTTCTTTCACCACCTCCCAAGAGTTTGAGCCTCTAACCTCATGCCTCCTGACCCTATGTATGAACTGTAATATGTGGCTACGTGGGCCTGACCTCCGGTAATTCTCAATCAACATATTCATGCTATTAAACATCAAATAAAATGAAAGGAAAGTTGGTGAATTAGCAAGGATATATTTTTCTCCATTTTGATTCGTGTATGATGGTTCATAACATCATCTAATATGATATGAGTTATGGCATAATCCAATGGAGGAATCCATGTTGCACTTTGATCCTCAGCCTCATCTTGTTGAGGACCTGTAAATCATAAACACGATTTAACATAAATATAATTAACAAACTAGAAGAATAATAACATGTACATTAAATTCAAACACATCAGTTGAATACAATTTAAAAATTAAATAAAATTTCAATACATAAACATATAAAGTTTAAAGAGGATTTAAAAATGCAAGAGATGTTTTTGAAATTGGCAGAGATAGTCCACTAGATGTACAAGCATGGTCATCAATAGAGACAAAAACACTCCCTCTAACAATCTGACTAGCATCAGAGGCATGATCTACTAGGGGAACACAAACTCTTGGTGGGTTACATGATATATCACAAGCTTGACCATGTTGTTGTAGCATCTAAAATGACCCTCCCAAAAGTTTCCTATGCTTTGGTTTTGGATCCTTCCTTCCTATCCAAATGAGCTTATCTTCACTATTGCCAAGTATTCTTGGTTTGAGTGATGCTTATCATTTTCATATATGCTTGTTCTTTCTTGTTTTAACACTTTAATAATATTTCTAAGTACTGATATAACCTCTTGAATTGGTCTTACAACAGTTATGGGCTTCTCTCTAGAAACTGTGCAATCCATGAGGGAAAACCAACCTTGAAGATTAGAATTGCACAATCTTGACTCGAAGTTCGACATTGAGCTCAGAAAATATACAGTCACAGAAGACATATGATCTGAATTTGATTGTTAGTTATTTTTGTTCTAATATCAGTTTCAAATTTATAATAAAAGTTCTTATGTTTTCTTCTTGTACAAGGGTTTATGGAAGTTCTTATGATTGATAAACAAACAAAATTGTGGAGATTAAGTTGATTGCATGAACATAAAAGCATGGAAACTAAATGTTGAACAACATCGTATAAACACACAACAAACCATGAAAACTGAATCAATAACACATTTTTCTGATGAAGGAGTTCACCCCTCTTGGGCTACATCTCCTTGGTCCAACATCCATGGCATGGGCCTTTGTATTAGCTTCAATTTTGCAAAAAATTTGCTTACAGTCTCCTATTGCCTCTTCAACCTGCTCCAATGGCTCAAAAACATCAAAATCTACCAAGAATAAATTTTCTTGAGCCAAAATTGGTTGAACATTGCCTCAGTTATGGCAAAAACCATTTTCCCTACCATTTCTCCTCCAAATCTGGAAAAACTCCAGCTAACCCTAGTAAATTTAGAAGCTTGAATTGTGCAAAAATGTTGTTTATAGTTTCCTGTTGCCTCTGCAACCTACTCTAGTGGCTCCAAAACATCAAAATCTACCAATAGTGACTCTTATTGAGCCAAAATTGGTCGAAAATTGGCTCAGTTATGGAAAAAACCAATTTCCCTACTATTTCTCCTCCAAATCTGGAAAAAAACAAACTAACCCTGCTAAATTTAAAAAAATCCGCCTAAAAAGGCGCCTCTGCCAATTACACCACCAGTTTAATTGTGGATTAACACACAGTTAATGATGGCTTAGTTGGATCATCGTGTCATTAATTGCGCATTATCCATTTTTTATGGACGGATTAGTTTAGGAGTTAGTCTCGGATTAAATTTTAATAAAGCATGATTACGGTTCATAAATCCCACCGCTTGTTGAGCCCTTGTGCATAGTCATTTGATGAAGAAACATGGGAGAGGTCTAACTAGCGGGGTTGGCCCCCTCCGGAACCCCGTCATTGCTGCAGATAAAATTCAAATAGAAGTCGCATCCCTAATGGTTAAGAACCATTATAGGATCATAGCTGTAAGGCATGGGTGTTGCACGGGGGTGGTTGTGGGTTCAACCCTAATCCCCACACCAATATTTTATTGTGCATTGCAAATACAAACTTGTAGTTTGAAAACTATGGTTTAACATTAATATATATATCTTCCTTCCATTGCCTTATACTTGTCTTCCAAGATTAGAGGCCTCTGCCATAATATCCGCTATAAGATAGCCTGTCCACCATAGTTAACTGCCTCCCACCATATGTAGAAGCCTCTGCAATGATATCATTGTTAGAAAATTATATATTATAGAGAAATGAAACACATAAAATATGCGGAAAACACAAGCACATAAAACACATAAAACTAGAGAGACACAAATATACGTGGTTCACCCAGTTTGAGCTACGTCCACCCCAACTAGTCCTTTGTTTCTATTATCCAGCAAAATGAAGAGATACAACCTACAGTAGATCCATTGTAATATCCTCTATTCTCTCTCACAGTCTCCCTATCTGTTTCTCGCTCCGAGAATACACATACCATACACAGCCGCAATACAATAGCCTCATACAAGTGAGGGGTTGCCTTCTAGGGAAAAAAACCCTAAACTAAACATAACTTCTACCGTCAGATCATCTGCCTAATGAATGGCCTAGATTGACAAAAAATTACTATACTTTTACATATGTTTTTAGCTTCGGGGGCGCTGCCCCCGAAACACCCCGCCATGGGTGGGGGGGGCTCCATAGAGTCACAGCCCACCCCCTGGACCACGCAGGCAACATTTAATTTTGGGCGGTGTTTCCACCCCATTAAGGTACAGGGGTCCAATGCTGTGATACAAAATAAACAATATAATCATGCTCCACACCTAACAATCTCCCACTTGGAGACTGATCGTAGCAACTCCACCGCTACTTCATTTGCTAGACAATGACTCCTCTTTGGACCTGGTTGTTTCTCATCTTCAATGTCATCCTTGAAGACCAATTGAAACTGAGCATATTCTTATTTTCTCCCTCGTTATAAATTTTGTTAGCATAGTTGCAGGATTCTGGCTAGTGTGTATCTTTTCCAGCTTCAGCTATCCATCTTCCAACACTAACTGTATGAAATGGTACTTGAGCTGTATTTTTTTAGTCCTGGAATGAAATGATGAGTTCTTTGCAAGATGAATGGCACTTTGGCTATCACTGTACAATGTGCCCATATCATGCTTCTTACCTAATTCATCCATAAACCTTTGTAGCCAAATCATTTCTTTACTAGCCTCTGTAGCAGCAACATACTCTGCTTCTGTTGTTGAAAGTGCAACAACACTTTGGATTTTTGAAACCCAAGTGACAACTATTCCACCTACAGTAAATACATATCCTGTAGTGCTTCACCTGTTATCTCTATCACCTGCCATATCTGCATCAACATATCCCTGTAGAGCAATGTTTGAACCACCAAAGCATAATTCTTGATTTGTGGTACCTCTCAAATATCTGAGAATCCAATTTACTGCCATCCAATGTTCTTTTCCTGGATTTTTCATGTACCTATTTACAACTCCCATTGCATGTGAAATATCAGGCCTTGTGCAGACCATTTCATACATTAAGCTTCCAACTGTTGATGCATATGGAACTTTAGACATATATTCTATTTCTTCTTGGGTCTTGGGGCACATCTCCTTACTATGTTTTAAATGGCTAGAAAAAGGTGTACTAACTGGTTTTTCATTTTGCATATTAAATATTTTCAAAAGTTGTAACTTCTATCATTAGATCATCCGCCTAATGAACGGCCCATATTGACTAGAAATTACTATAATTTTACAAGGAAATTTTACATCTGTTATTAGCTTCGGGGGAACTGCCCCCGAAACCCCCCGCCAGGGGGGGGGCTCCATAAAGTCGCAGTTGCCCCCCCTAGACCCCCCAGGCAACGTTTAATTTCAGGCGGCATTGCCGACCCATTAAGGTACAGGGGTCCAACGTTGTGATACAAAATAAACAAGATAATTAGGCTCCACACCCAAAAATCATAAACCTTTCTACCATAGTTAGCCTATCCATTATGTTTGGTAGAAATTTTCCATTCCGCTAGTTTAGAGTCTATCCACATTTAAATTCTCTTCCAAATAGCATAGGTTATGGACCTTAGGTAAATATAAATATATGAAACCCATAATATGTTTGTCCGCAAATCAAATAGAACTATGGTAATATTAATGAATTTGAAATTATCCAAGGTTGGATGGGCCCACACCAGATGGGGCACGTGGAAGCCCTCAGCTGCACCATGTGTCTAGCTCTGGTTGGACTAATCCAACCTAAAAAAAATTTCATTCAACCTTAGAATTAGATGTAAAAAAATTTAACTTCCAAAGTTCATTGGTGAATCTGACTGTGACACTTGTCACAGGGTGATTGGGCTAAAATTGGAGAATATTCCCTGGATATACCTAGAGTGCTGACTGGACTACCATGTCATCAGTCTATCATTGTTATACTCATGTTTTACCTGTTTGGGAAAATGGACAATAGGTCATAACTTCTTCATCCAGAGTCATATTCTGAGGAAACAAATTGTGTCGGAATCCTGGAAATGAGCTCTACACGGTCGTTCTAGTTTGGAGAATTTCTGAGAAATTTCATTTTTAAGCTAAATACTGAGCCTTGGATCCTTCTTCCCCACTAGAAGCCTTTTCGTCCCCAAAATATACTATCAATTGTTCAGCAGGTGAGGGTACATCTTCCACCCTTTCAATCTCCATCCATTTTGCCTTGGAAGGGTTTTTTCCCTTGAGTCCCACTCTAAGGTATTCGACATTCCCTCTCCTTGAAGTTATGGTTCTTCTGTGAAGTATGAGATATTTTTGAGCTTCATCAAGATATCATAGCGATAAATCATCTATTGATGGCAGCTGGACATGATCTCCTTGATCATCAATTAAAGTAGGCTCAAACAATCTCAAATTCTCAACATTAACGACATAATATACTTGCATATAAGGAGGCAAGTATAGCTTAAATGCATTGCTACCAATCTTTTCCAGAATTTTAAGAGGACCATAACGGATTAGATTGACCTTTTTACCTTCCCCTTGAAATCTTTCTTTGTTGATATTTAACCAAAATTCATCTCCAACCTAGAATTTGTGATCAACACAATGTTTATCATGCCTTGCCATGTAGCTGATTTGACTCTTTTCAAGTTGTTCTTGCACTATGTGATGTACCAACTAAATTTCTCAATGAAATTCCTTGCCTTTTCTATGTCACTATGACCATCTATAGCGACATCTTTCTCAAAGATGAATTCCAAATGTGATCTTCGCAAGTACCCAAGACATGCCTCAAATGGCGATGTGTTTGTGGAAGAATGCTTTGCCCTGTTGTATGCATGTTAAATGTAATGAAACTGTTCATCCCACAACTTGAGATGTTTGTTGCAATAACCTCTAAGAAGATGAATAATTGTCATGTTAACCACCTCAGTCTGACCATTTATTTGCGAATGAAAGGTTTTACTCTTCTTCAACTTTGTGTCCATCATGTCCCGTAATTTTGACCAAAAATTCCCAGCAAACCATGAATCTCGATCACTTACAATGGAAGTAGGAAGACCAAAATGAAACCATACATTTTGAAAGAAAATATGAGTTGTTTTTTCTACAGTAATTTTTTTCTTACATGGCGTCAAAAGACACATTTTTTTGAACCAATCTACAACAACATACAAGTATTCATGACCTTTCCTTGACATTGGAAGACCTCCTACCAAATCCATTGAGATACTCTCCCAAGGATGTGAAGGAACTTGAAGTTGAGTGTAAAATCTAAGTTTCCTATTACTAGGATTAATTATTGCACACAAAGAACATCCTCTAATAAAATGAGATACACTATCAATCATGAGTGGCCAATAACAACACCTTTGGAGATTTGGTACCGTATTTCCTACACCGAAATTTCCATCAATCAATGAAGTATGTGCCTCCCTTATGGTATTGTTTCTTTCTCCCTCTAGTATACATAACTTGCCCAAATGATACAAAAAAATGTTATGCACATGATAATCTGACTCTTCAATTTGGTTTCCTTGGCTCAAGCTTTCATACACATCTTGAAAATCATTATCATATGCATATTTTTCAATGTAACTTTCATGCATAACTGAATTGTGCTTGAGTATAATAGATGAATTTACAATAGAACTAGAGAGCATATCAGCTACCTTATTGTAGATTCCATTTGTATACTTGATAACCAAATGAAATTGTTGTATAAATCTCATCCATCTGAAATGTATTGATTGTTGCAGCTTTGAATGTGATTGTAAGTACTACAATGGTTTATGGTCATTATGTATAATGGTCTCTTTCCCCATCAAATAGTTCTTCCATTTCTTTACACTTTTTACCAATACATATAAATCTTTGTCATAGGTGGGTGGGATATTTAGTCACAACTCCATTAAAAATTTCAGACTGAAACAAAATAGGCTTACAATGCTCCATGAAAACTGCTCCCGTGGCATAATCACTTGCATCTGTTTGGATCTCAAATGGTTTTCAAAGATCTAGAAGAGCCAATATCGGTGATAAACTTTTTTTTTTTTAAAGAATCAAATGATTTTCACTACATATCTCCCCAATCAGGAAGACTTTCTTGACACTTGTCAATGCATGTAAGGGAGCTGCAATGGAATAAAAAATAGCAATTAATTTCCTCCAATACTGTGCTACCCTAAGAAAACTTCGTACCTCCATAAATGTATTTATCTTGGACCAATTAAAAATGACCTCTACTTTGGAAGGGTATATCTTCAACTCACCTCCTCCAACAATGTTTCCCAAATACACTAAATAATTCTTGCCAAACTCACACTTCGACATCTTTAAAAAAAATAATCTTTTTTTAAGACATCAAGTACCTTGTTCATATGCATGAGACGTTCATATCTTGATTTGTTGAATATCAAAATATCATCTCAGTAAACAATGAAAAATTCATCTATAAGTGGTCTTAGAACATCATTCATAACTCACGTGAAAGTGGTTAGAGCATTCATTAGACCGAACGACATAACTAGCCACTCAAACAATCCTTGCCTAGTTTTAAATGCAGTTTGCCAAATGTCCTCCTCAGCTATTCTAACTTGATGATAACCACTTCGTAAGTCTAGCTTAGTGAAATAATTTTCATACCTTCAATGATCAAGCAAATCATCAATATGTGGGATTGGATAGTGATTCTTTACCGTGATTTTATCCATCACACGAAAATGTATGCACATGTGCCAAGTCTCGTCCTTCTTTGGTACCAAAAATATCGGTGAACCACATGGTGGATTATATGGGCGTATAATACCATTTTTAAACAATTCTTGGATTTTATTCTTGACTTCCAAACTCTCCATAATTTACATGCAATACATACCAATTTTTGGAAGTGGAACATCCTACTACAGCTGAATCTCATGCTGAATTCCCATATTGGGAGGTAACCCACTTAGTTCTTGAAACATCTCCCCATGCTAACTTACCACGTAAAGCAAATCATATTTTAATTTCTCATCATATCCTTCAAAAGATTCATCATCAACATCATCCTTTTTCTTGATCATGAGAAGCACAAAATTTTTACTTGCATTAACTCGTCTCTTCATCTGCCCTGCATTGACTAAAGAAATATTCAACTTTTTGCGATGATCTCTCACAATATATTCCACCCCATCCTTAAGAAAATGATATTTTTTCTCATGGCGATAAAATACTGCTTTCCTATCATACAAATATGGACTTCCCAAGATAATCCCAAAAATGTCAAGTGGAACCACATCTAACTCGACTTCATCAACAAATTTTGTAGTAATGGCAGATCAAAATATGTATTTCCTTGTAACCTGTAAATTGGCATTCTTAACTATACAGCCCAAATGGTATGGTTTATGATGTGGTACGGCTTTAAGGTTAATATTTTTTACCAAGTATTCTGAAATCAGGTTTTCTTATGACCCACTATCAAACAATGCATCAATATTTTTATGATTTGAAATCACCCTTACATGGAACAATTATATCCTTGTGTCTTCATTTGGAGTGTTTTTGCGACAATTTGAGGAACTAGTAATTTCTATGGCTTCTTCTCCATTTTTTACCATGAATACGATCTTGGTATCATCACCGGAATCAGATCCAATATCATGCTGTGTGGTTGCAGTCATCTTTTGTTTCCCCTTGTTTTTTGGTTTCTTAGGCCTTCGTTTAGGATGTAGTTTCCAACAATGGGCTTCATCATGCCCTTCTTTGTAAAAATGTTTGCATGTAGTTTTTCCCCCTTATTTCTTAATGCTTACATTCTTCTTTCCCTTCCATTTTCCTCCCTTCTATTTTCCTTTACCCTTGAATGGCCTCTTCTTAACACCCTCTTCCTGAAAGTTCTTTCTCCTTGCTTCAACATGCGTGGCTTGCACATGTACCTCCTCTAAATTTCTTGGCTTAAACTTAAGGATAGTATGTTTCAAATAGGAATGTAAACCCCCAATGTATTTCAAGAGTTTCTCTTGGGAATTCAAGCTTACTTTTAACAACAAAGCCCTCTTTCTAAACTCTTGAGTATATTATTGAATTTTTTGGCCCTTGAGTTACCTAAAGTTTTTCCAACTCATAATTTATTTTTTCATATAGGCTAATGGATAAAAATGTATTTTAATGGAAGAAATAAATTCAACCCAATAAATGGATATCTTACCATGCATTCAAATTTCCTCTTCAGCCTTTCATTCCTACCAAACTAGTGCTGCTCCTTCTAGCCTCAATGAAGCTAACTAGATATTTATGTTGTCCTCTTGTAGATTATGAATTCTTCAGTATAAATCCAATTGACAGATCCAATTTTCCAACTTCTATGCATTTACCTCACCATTTTACATGGGAATTTCAAACTTCATGTCCAATATGAGTAACGAAGTTTTTTCCTTTTGGTTTTTTTGAATGAGTGTGAGTGGTTTTTGTGGTGGAATTGGAAGATGATGTTGATGAATATGATGAGGATGAGGATGGTGCAGATGGAGGTTTATTTCCTCCACTTCCCTTCGAACTCTTCTCTTCATCCTTCTTATCATTTGAATTTCCTTCTCCATGTGGAGGCTTAGAGCCTTCTCGTATCCTTTATGTAGTGAATGCATCAAACATGATTTTAAAAATCCTCTTAATGTCATTGAAGTCTCTCTTGACATCTTCCTCTTCTAAATGTCCCTAATTATCTCCAACACCTGACATGATGGCTAACAATTCAAGCTCAACTTCTGATGCCTGCGCCTTTTCAATCAACTCAGGTTCATGTGTAATTTGTACCTCTTCAATATAAACTTATGGAGATAGAACTTGAGGTGCTTCAAATTAAGCTATGAGTGGATATTTGGATGAAGATGATTCTCTCTCAGCTCTCCTTCTTCTGGTCCTAACCTCAGGACTAGCAACCAATAGCTTCCTTCTCCTCTCTGCAACTTCAACCTTGTAAGCATCACAAAATTGTAACTATTAAAACCCTTCTTGCAAAATATAAAGAAAAACAAGAAAATAACCTTCTCTCTGATACCATCTTGATATAAATTTGATTTTTAGTTATTTTTGTGTTAATATCAATTTCATATTTATAATAAAAGTGCTTATGTTTTCTTCTTGTACAAGGGTTTATGGAAGTTATTATGATTGATAAACAAACAAACTTGTGGAGATTAAGTTGATTTCATGAACATAAAAGCATGGAACCTAAATTATCAACAGAAGCATATAAACACACAGCAAACCATGACAACTAAATCAATAACACAATTTTTTGATGAAGGAGTTCACCCCTCCTAGGCTACATCTTCCATGGCATGGGCCTTTGTATTACCTTCAATTGTGAAAAAATGATGTTTACAGTCTCCTGTTTCCTCTGTAACCTACTCCAATGGCTCCAAAATGTCAAAATAGACCAAGAATGACTCTTCCTGAGCAAAAATTGATCAAAAATTGGCTCAGTTATGGAAAAAACGAATTTCTCAACTATTTCTCCTCCAAATCTGGAAAATATCTACCTAACCCTGCTAAATTTAATAAATCCACATAAAAAGGCACCTTCGCCAATTACACCGTCAGATTAATTGTGGATAAACACACATTTAATGATGTCTTAGTTGGATAAGTGCGTCATTAAATTCATGTTATCCATTGATTTATGGATGGATTAGTTTAGGAGTTAATCTCGGATTAACTTTTAATAAATCATGCTTATGGTTCATAAATCCTTCCGATTGTTGAGCCCTTATGCACGGTCATTCGATGAAGACACGTGGGAGGGGTATGGCCCCCTTGAGACCACTGTCATTGGCACAGATAAAATTCAAATAGAAGTCGTGCCCCTAATGGTTAAGAAAAATCGTAGGAGCATAGTGGTAAGGCATGAGCATAGCACGAGGGTGGTTGTGGGTTTCACCTCGACCCCCGCACCAATGTTTTATTCTGTATTGCAAATACAAACCCATAGTTTGAAAAATATGGTTTAACATTAACATACATCCTCCCCCCATTTCCATACACCTATCCGCCATGGTTAGAGGCCTTTGCCATAATATCCACTATAAGATAGCCTGTCCACCAGAGTTAGTTGCCTCCTGCCATATGTAGAAGCATTTGTTATGATATCATAACCTTGTCTTCCATAGTTAGCATATACACTAAGTTTAGTAGAGTCTTCCCATTCTTCTATTTTAGTTTCTGTCCACATAATAAAGTCTTTGCTAGATAGCATAGGTTATAGACCTTAGGTAAATAGAAATATATGCAACCCATAATACGTTTGTCCGTCAATCAATCATAACTATGGTAATAAAAATGAATTTGAAATTATCCAAGGTTAGATGAGTCCGCACCAAAGGGGGCACGTGGTTACCCTTAGCTGCACCACATGTCCAGCTATAGTTGGACTACTCCAACAATAAAAAAAATTCTCATTCAACCTTAGAATTAGATGTAAAAATATTTCACTTCTAAATTTCAATGGCGAATCTGACTGCGAAACTTGTCATAGTGTCGTTGGGCTAAAATTGGAGAATATTCCCTGGATATAACTAGAGTGCTTACTAGAATTCGATGTCATCAGTTTGTCATTGTTCTGCTCATTTTTTACATGTTTGGGAAAACTAATAGCAGGTCATAACTTCTTCTTCCGGAGTCTGATTTTGACAAAAAAAATTGAGTTGGAATCCTGGCGACGAGATCTACGCATCCATTCTAGTTTGGATAATTTCTGAGAGATTTCATTTTTTGAGCTAAATACTAAGCCTCTGATCAACATCCTAGAATTAAGCTGAAAAATTATGGAAATCCTTCCCTTGAGCTCAGAAACTACGCAATGCACTGAGCTATAAAGTTGCCCGCATCCCTAGAATTGCACAATATTTCCCAAAAGTGTGCATGGAAAGTTTCAAAAAAATTAAATAAAGAAAAAAAAAAAAATTTAAATGGTGAAAAGTTATGCATAAAAATAGGGATCCATTATTAGTTTCCAGAAGGAGGTACATTTTCTATTTTTAGAAATTTTTGCCAAGTGTTTCTTTTTACTTGATTTTAAGCATGCACATCATAAACACTAATTCTCTCAAATATATTTAATTGACACCTCTAGAGTTCAATTTCACATTTGATATTGGATCTATATCATTACCTAGGAGATCAAGGAACCTTCAGTGCGGTCATCATCGCTTTTCCGGGTGAGTTTTGATTTTGTCGTCTTTTATCAATTTTTCTATGGCTTTTTGTCGTTTCACTTATATGTGTGCGATTTTTCTTATTTCTCTTCATGATTTCTAGATTTTTAACTTAAATTAGCTTTTATAAGTGTTGTTTAAATTTTTTGTTTTCCTTTCACAAGTGTCACATCAGTTTTATTTTTTTTGCACCAATGGTCATTGTTGCGATGACTCTCCTCACATATTATATTTTCCTCCCATTTTTTCAGTTTATACACTTGATCTACATTAATTAATTCATACTTAGTCATATCTACACTCAAACTCACACCATCACTCAGATATGGTTGCCTCCCAAACTTTCACTAGGCAGATTTGCACTTCCCCTTGGCCAGTTTTCACTTTTCCCAGTTGTTCATTGCGCAAGTTTGAGGCACATTATGAGACCTTGTACTTTGATAAAATGAAATGTGTACTACAGCCTAACCCAAATGTGTATTTTGTAGATTTAGGGTTCATCCTACCCCCTTAGTCATTAATACTGCACAATGTGTAGTCTCTCCTAGTCACTTCCCATGATGAACTGCACATTCCGCAGTCTCGAGCCTCAAGTTGAACCCTTGGCTATTGGGGCTATGCGATGTATGATTACCATAGCCAATATCCCTCACCTAATACAGAAAATTGTGCAAGTATTCTCTCTAATTTTTCGGTTTCCTACTTGATCTTTCTTTGAAGGAAGATTTACAAAAGCTAATGTTTACTTTCCATGAGTGCATTTTTTTCCCACGGGTACCATAGTTTTTGAGAAATTTTTTACAGTAGTGACTGTTACCATGGAACCCAAGAGTGATACTTCAAAATATACCACTGAAATTAGTACTGGGGAAGCAGTTGAGGAAAC
This sequence comes from Pinus albicaulis, assembly GCA_034641835.2. Taxonomy (NCBI): domain Eukaryota; kingdom Viridiplantae; phylum Streptophyta; class Pinopsida; order Pinales; family Pinaceae; genus Pinus; species Pinus albicaulis. Next base: position 594,390,981 of record CM076578.1, on the reverse strand, counting down.
ATCAGTTAACTTGTCAATGTATGTGGACACTCAATTGTTCATTGAAAAGGGGTCATATCTAACATGGCGTATGCTTAAAGATGTTATTTAAAAGGAATTCAAGGTATATCTAGAGGACCGGCATGTATATCTAAATGTTCAAAAATCAGGATTATACAAGGCTGCATATAGATATCTAGCCTTCTCATGTGTAGATTTCATCAACTGGATTGTTTCGCACAATGATGTGAGGACCATCACATTGATCAATTCCAACAGACATAAGCTTTCTACTTTTCTAGAGGAATATTACTCAGTTATGTATGATTTTCCACGGCCAGAAATTATCATGGATTCATACTTTTATGCCTCCAACAACTATGTGAGAATGAAGCATATTGTTAAAGGGAAGGTCAAATATCCCACCAAGACATATAAGACAAAGTATCTCCAGAGGACATACCAGCCCTTACTTATCATATCTTGCAGAATTTATGGTCAACAAAGCATAAATACATTTCTTGAAGGGTGGGAAATATTATTGAACCAGCTGGTGAACGAGGGGGAGTCATTCAAATCATCATATTTATTGGATCGTAAGTTGAGAATCCATGTTGAAAATGTCTAGAATCCTCCCAATGCCATAAAATCAAAGTTATATATGTCTACATACTTAGTGGATGTAATCTGTGCACATAATGCATTTCTTGGAATAAGCTAGACTCGGACACTGCAAGACCCTCTACTACAAACAACTTTCAAATTCAATTCATCGAGGAGTTATGGAACAGCTAACTAACCATTTCATCATTCTGCTATAAAAACATATTTTTCAGTAAGAAACACCTTGCATGTCACGTATATAAATAAGGGAAATATCAGAGATCACAGATTGATTTGTCTCACCGGGTGGCACCTTCCTTAGAATTTTTGGTGCTCAGAAGTCACTTCATCCTTTGCCAAGGTATGCCATCGACAAGAGTTTCATGTAAGAAGTGTCATATCATCTCACTACAGGGTTGTCATTAGTCTTGCATAAGAATATGAAAGCACCATGTCCCACTCTTCCTTTTCAAGTTGGATTGTATGATATCAAGAATCTCAAATTCACGGATACCAAAGGAAAGTAATTAGAGAAGTTTAAATTAGGTAACTGATATTTTAATATGTATGATCCCCACGGTATTTTCAAGGACCAGTGTACGAGAATACACTATCAGTGGATCAGCGGGTCATTTCATTGTTTGGAGAAGGAACCATGGAATAAATTCTATAATGCCTCCAAACATCGTGAGCTGGTTAGTATAGAAGGTACTTCGCAGGCCACTACGCAGAGGGAAAAAACTACAGAATTAGTGCCAATAGAAGGGAGTAACCCCATGCAGGATAAAGAAAAGAGAAAGGTTATTAACAGTCAAGGGGAATAAATACGTCGTAAGATGAAAGAAGATCCACTTGTTATGAAAAATACTTTAGTAATTGAAGCAAACAGGAGGCAGAGGATGTGGAGAGAAGACAGAGTAGAAGAGAAGAGAAACAGAGGAGAATGGAACAAGAGAAAAAATTGAGAAAAATAAGAGAAGTATAAGCAGGAAGAAGAAGAAAGGAAAGGTGCAATAGCATAAGAAACAATGTAGAATAAATTTCAAGAGCAAGAACATAACAAGCCAGTAGCAGAGTGGGAGAGTGGACAAATGCAGGATTAGGATCTTGCTCAACAGATTGAAGAATTGATTAATATTTTGGACATGGAGGAGGCATTAGAACCATAGAATAAGGATTTTGACCTGATGTCGAGTGCACAACAGGTCACCACTTAGTCTTCACAACCTCCAATAGTTGACTTTGTCCTGAGCGAGGAAGAGGAAGTTGTTCCTCTTGATAATGATGTGGTCATGGACACGTACAATATTTCATATGATGAACCCCAGAACAATATTGTACAACCGCATATAAATAACTTTCTGAATTAACTTGCATCACCTTCATTCATCAGAGAGAGGGTAATAGTGGCAGAAACCAACAAGAAACCAAATGATATTTCTGAAGCCAACTTGGCCTTTGCATGCACATCAAGATCAAACACTTAGTATTTTACGATCGAGAATAAGAAATTGGCATAGAACTTACAGGTTTCCCACCAAGAGTTAGAACAACTTCACACATCAACACAAAACACATCTTCTTCATAGGTTTACTTGGATGAGATGACAGAAATGGTACTTAGTTAAGTATCAACACTTCTAGAGACCATGTGGGACCTCTAAGAGGAGCTTATAACCATACATAAGGAAATTTTCCACTTGCATGCATTGCAGTAGCAGAGCAAAAAAATTATTAGAACTCTTAAGAATGTACAAGCTTCCATCACCATCGTTCATGAATGGACAACGCAATACAAAGGGACACTAGTTAACTTGGTAAAGAAAATGAAGCCGCGGGAAAAGTTAGAGCAAGAAAGAGTTCTAATGTTGATTCAAAATAATCATGTTTACTTGCTAATTGGGATTATTTAGGTCTAATAGGTACATTTATACGATATTTTTGGTTTCATGGTGAGAACACACAATATCCCATCAGTTGGCTCACTCACCGAAGCCAAACAAGACACTAGGCTAGGCGGGAAATCAAAGAGTACTTGGAGCAGTTGAGACAGATTACCACCAAGGAATATTTGGAGCTAAACAGACAAAACATGCCAAACTACGTTGGTGGTCATGTCCAAATTATAGGAATGTTTATTCTACTTGAAAAAGAAGTTAAGACTGGTTACAAATCATTGTACCTGGATACTATGGTGGCTAGAGTCCGCTTAAAGCTAGACAACATCAGACATTTATGTGATATCATCGCACAATACTAAGCTTGCAACTAATATGTGAGCAAGAAGCATCCAGTGGAATTTTTTGAGTTAAATTTTCCCCAAACTCAAGCATCATAGTGTTTTGCCTTGTTAGGTTGTCAATATGTCACTACCCTATTTTGTCTTATATGTGCATGAGTGTAAAATGTAATATTATTTATAATTATTTATTAGGAATGTACAATCTTCCATGACCGTTGTTCATGAATGGAAAATGCAATACAAAGGGACACTAGTTAACTTGGTAAAGAAAATGAAGCTGTAGGAAAAGCTGGAGCAAGCAAGAGTTCGAATGTTGATTCAAAATAATCATGTTTACTTGTTCATTGGGATTATTTAGGTCTAATAGGTACATTTATACAATATTTTTGGTTTCATGGTGAGAAAACAAAATATCCCATCAGTTGGCTCACTCACCGAAGCCAAACATAGACACTAGGCCAGGCAGGAAATCAAAGAGTACTTGGAGTAGTTGAGACAAACTACCACCAAGGAATATTTGGAGCTAAACAGACAAAACATGCCAAACTACATTGGTGGTCATGTCCAAATTATAGGAACGTTGCTTCTGCTTGAAAAAGAAGTTAAGACTGGTTACAAATCATTGTACCTGGATGCTATGGAGGCTAGAGTCTACTTAAAGCCAGACAACATCAGACATTTATGTGATATCATCACACAACACTAAGCTTGGCACCAATATGTGACCAAGAAGCATCAAGTGGAAGTTTTTGAGCTAAATTTTCCCCAAACTCAAGCATCATATTGTTTTTCCTTGTTAGGTTGTCAATATGTCACTACCCTATTTTGTCTTATATGGGCATGAGTATAAAATGTAATATTATTTGTAATTATTTGTAAAGTGAAATTCCAAGTTTCAATTTTGGAATGTGAAGAGTCAAGATGTAATGTAAAGAGTAATTTTGTAAATAATTTTAAGAGTCATGAGGGGAGTCCAAGAGTGATCCAGGTGGATATTGGTGGTCACCCACCTATTCCACTTGAGGCCCCACCATTGTCTCTTTCATTTTTTTAGTTTTGGCACAACTTACTATTTTTAGCAGTTTTTCGGGTCCTGAACTTCCAGAGCCATTTTGAGGCCCTAAACGACGTTTTTTGGGAAAACGGAGAGCAAAATGGGTCCATGGACTGATGTTGCTCATTCAAAATTTGTATTCCTCGGATAGATATTTCTAACGAGGTGTGGTACACGTCAAATGGAGATCGTATGCCAAAGTTATGCCCCTGGGAAGTTGAAACACCAATTTACCCAAACGGGGCCTATAGTTTTGGCGCTTCATCTCCTAGGGTTAGGGTTTTGGCTGTTTAGGATTTCCCATTGTTCCTAAATAATAAATAGGCCCTCGAGCCTCATTGTAACTCAGTTCAGAGGCTTGTAGCCGCGACATCTCTTCTCAGAGATAGCTACCAGTCCACTAGCTAGTTTTATTTCCATTCTATATGTAAGCAAATTTTAGTCCTTTGATATTAATGAAATGAAGTGTTATTTCCGCTGCATCTCTGTATTTATGGTTATTTTTTTATTCTATTGCATTCCTGCATAAATCCGGATCAGTGGTATCATAGCGGTCTACTTTTTCTCGATCCTTTGCATGTCCCCAACGAGGTTGGGGTATAAGGAGTTAGGGCTACATCTGGTGGAACCTTTGCAAGATCAACCTCACAAACCCCGACAGATGCCCATGGGGGACGAAAAGAAAGATGAGGGACCAAGAGATCCTATCAAAATATTTCCCGAGGATGCCCTCGAAAAACAAAGGAACACGATGATGGATAACTTTTCCCAGATCCTTCAACAGCTGCCCACCGGCAGCGCATCTGCATCCAGCAACCACTCTCGAGGTGAAACTCCTTTTAAGGTACAAGTAAATTTTGAAATTCCCATATTTGAGGGTAAAATAGATGTAGATGTCGTAGATAGATGGTTGAATCTATTAGAAGGATATTTCTCAGTTCATGACTTTTCCGATAGGGAGAAGATTATTTTTTCACTTCTCAAAGTTGCCCCCCATGTCAAGGACTAGTGGGAAACCCACTGTGAGAAAAAGGACAAGACAGAACCCTCTCTGTTTTCCATACCCACTTGTAATTATTTCCAAGATGCTATCAAGGAACAATACTATCCCGTGGGGAGCTATGAGGACAAGTACATACAATGTACCATGCTGTGACAACAAAGGGATCAAGATGTGCATGAGATGACGAATATGTTCCATACCCTGTGCACCAAGTTGGGTATCAAAGATTCAGAGAAACATCTGATGCTAAAGTATTTCATTTGTCTGCACAGATACATTCAGGAGGAAATGGAGTTCCTCGACATCTCCTCTCTTGGTACGGCATACTGGTATGCTGCCAAGATTGAGCAGAAATTCAAACAGAAGAAACGAAACTTTTGATCTGCAAATCAAAAGCAAGGGAAAGGTGCTGCCAAACCGCAGAACAAAGGATAGAGCCAAGGCATGGCGACTCAAGACAACCTGTCAAATCCACAAGCAAAGAAAAACACCATAAATCCAAAGAAGGACACGGGAAAGTGGTGCGAGTTCCATAAGATCTCCACTCACAACACAAGTGAGTGTCGGGCCAAGCAGTCGCTAGTGGCCGAGATGTGGGCTTTTGAGTCAGATGCATGCTCTGACTTTGAATCAGAACCTGACAAGGGGAATGACAAAGGGAAACAAATTATTGATGCGGAGCCTAATGCCACTGTTGCCACTACGAAGATCCAGAAGGAGGAACCAAAAGATCCAAAGGAGGAGGAACGTCTCTTCCACTCCCAGATGTGGGTAAAGGGCTCCTGGTATAGTTCATTGTCGACAATGGGAGCCAAAAGAACCTCATTTCAGCAGACGTCGTGAAGTGGTTGGGCTTGTCGACCACAGCTCACCCACATCCATACACCATCGGGTGGCTTCACCAAGGATGAGATCTCTGTGTCAGCCAGCAGTACCGCCTTCCCTATAGAATCAAGCCCTTCACCGATGAGGTATTATGTGACGTTGCTCCTATTGATGTTTCTAATGTATTATTAGGACAACCATACTTGTGGAAGCGTCATGTTGTGTATGAGTCTCGGCCTCGCACTGTTATTGTTACTTTGGGAAGTAAGTTGTACAGGATACCAAAGGTACCACCTCCTGCCGCTATCTCTTTGGTTACTGCAAAACAATGCAGTAAGCTCATTTCCCAAACCAAGAAATTCGTTTTCCTGATGATTCGCCCCTAGGGAAAGAAGAAGACTGTGGCCACGACCTCCAGACAGGGCTCCTCTGCACGACAACAATAAATGGATAAGGTTATGGAGGAGTACAGGTACATCTTCACCTCACCCACAAGGGTTCCTTTGCACTGTCAGGTCAAGCACCCGATTGATCTAACCCCAGGTGTGCCGCTACCCAATGGACCGATCTATCGGCGCTCTGTTCTGGAGAACGATGAAATCAAGAGACAGATTCAGGAGCTGTTGTAGAAAGGTCACATCCGACCAAGTTCATTGCCCCGTGGGAGCCCGATCGTCTTGATACAGAAGAAGGATGGGATGTGGAGACTCTGTATTGAATATTGAGCGCTGAAAAAGATCACTATCCAGAATAGGTACCCGATCCCACGGATTGATGACCTTCTGGACCAACTCAAAGGTGAAAAATATTTCAGCAAGATTGACTTGAAGTCGGGGTATCACAGGTACCGATTGAACCCTCCGATGTGTGGAAGACTGCCTTCAAAGCCAAGGAAGGCCTTTTCGAATGGCTAGTCATGCCTTTCGGATTGATGAATGCTCCCGCAACCTTCATGAGGATGATGGACAACATCTTGTGGCCATTCACCATCTCATTTGTAGTGGTGTACTTGGATGACATTTTGATCTTCAGCTAGACTTGGGAAGAGCACCTTCACAACATCCGACAAGTCCTCCAAACACTACGGCAACACAAGTTGTGTGCCAATTTGGAGAAGTGATCTTTTGGCATGACCCAGGTTCAATATCTGGGATACATTATTGATGAAAGGGGGGTGCATGTGGATCCAGCCAAGATCCAAGTCATTCGGGATTGGCCAGCCCCAACCACTATAACAGAGCTTCACAACTTTCTGCATCTTGCTAGTTTCTATTGGAGGTTCAAGTTGGGATTCTCTCATATCACTTGGCCCTTGAGTCAAGTCACCAAGGGAGGAGCGAGAGAAAAATTATTTTGGTCGGAACCTCAATAGAAGGCGTTCACAGAATTGAAAAATCACATCTGTTCTGCCCCAGTGCTCACTTTACGAGACTTGCAACAGCCATTTGAGATCGAGACAGATGCCTTTGACTATGCTATTGGGGCAGTTCTTACTCAACAGGGACATCTAGTGGCATATCATAGTGAGACATTGTCTGACATAGTTCGCAAGTATCCCACTTATGACAAAGAAATGTATTCCATTGTGCAAGCTTGTCGATAATGGAAGCATTACATTTTTGGGAAGGAAATGATCGTCCACACAGACCACTGACCCCTGCAGTTCATACAAACACAAGGGAAGTTGCAGAATGATCGCCATAAGAAGTGATCCACATATCTGCAACAATTTCATTTGAACATCAAGTACAAGAAGGGTAGCACCAATAATGTTGCATACTACCTCAGTCGACCACCGATCGTGGCGCTCACCACCGTGCTCAACTCTTGTGGGCACGAGACTTCTGATTGGCCACTTCTCTATGAGAGTGACCCAGAATTCGGCCACACTTATAAGGCACTCTTGGGGATACGCAAGTTCCAAATTTTCACCTCCAAGATGCACTTTTATGTCACCTGGGACACCTTTGTGTTCCTTCAAGCGAGTGTGCCAAGATGATATGGGAAGCACACTATAGTCGAGTCGCTGGGCATTTCAGGGTCGAGAAAATAGTAGCAATCTTGCAAAAGTATTTCTATTGGCCGAACCTTCAAAAGGATGTCGTGAAGCACATCAGATCCTGCACTGCTTGTGCCATTGCCAAACCGACCATCAAGAAGTAAGGCCTATATACTTCGCTACCTACCCCTAGTCAACCTTGTGAATCCATCTCCATGGATTACATGTCAGGCCTGCCTTCTACAAAGCAGGGAAATGACTGTGTTTTTGTGATCGTCGACAGATTATCGAAGATGGCCATTATGGCGGCCTGCAAGAAGAATATCACAATAGAAGCCACTGCTAAACTATTCTTTGAATGAGTGTGGGTGCACTTTGGGATCCCACAGTCTATCATATCAGATCAGGATAGCAAGTTCCTCAGCACATTTTGGTCCAGCCTCTAGTCAATGTTGGATACCAAGCTCACCAAGTCCACAACTTTCCATCCCCAAACAGATGGCCAAACAGAGGTCATCAACAAAATGATTGTACACATTCTGCGCATGTACAATTCAAAGCATCCACGCACATGGGACGAGAGACTCCCCTATGTACAACATATTTATAATCGGGCTCTCCACAGTTCAATCGTCCATAGCCCCTTTAAGGTGGGCTTGGGATTCCAGCCACTATGTCCCATTGACGTAGCCATGCCATTTGCAGTTGCTCAGGCCGATTAAGCTTATGTCCAATATGAAGTTGACAAAGCAAGTAGCTTCATCGAGCACATTCAACACATCCACCAACAAGTTCATGATATATTAGATAGAGCCAATGCCAAGTACAAGCAATGTCATGATCAACACCGGGTGCCACACAACTTCCAGGTGGGCGACAAAGTACAACTACATTTGCAGAAGGAGCGCCTCACTGGACCCCACTGCAAGCTTCACCCGCTCCGATACGGGTCGTACACCATCACCAAGGTTGTAGGTAACAATGCCTTCGAGCTCAATATTCCACCATTCCTTGGTCTGCACCCAGTCTTCAATGTGGATCGCCTTCGTCCTTACTTCACACCTCTACTGGATACCTCAGACATTGCAGAACAACTCACACCAACAGAGTTAAACCCAGAATGCATGGAACAGGCCATCACAGATTGTATCATGTACATGAAAATCAAGAACACTCGCCAACAGAAGATCCAACTATATCGAGTTGTCAAAGCTGGCCAACTCCTGCACCAAGGAAAGTGGTTCACCTGGGACCAAGTTCAGTAGAAATTTCCTCATCTCATGGAGGAACTTAACAAAATGGGGACCATTGCTTCCTAAGGGGCAAGGAATGATCCAGGTGGATATTGGTGGTTACCCACCTATTCCACTTGGGGCCCCACCATTGTCTCTTTCAGTTTTTTAGTTTCGGCGCAACTTACTATTTTTAGCAGTTTTTCCGGTCCTGAACTTCCGGAGCCGTTTTGAGGCCCTAAACGACGTTTTTTGGGAACACGGAGAGCAACATGGTCCATGGACCAATGTTTCTCATTCAAAATTTGTAGTCCTTGGATAGATCTTTCTAACGAGGTATGGTACACGTCAAATGGAGATCGTATGCCAAAGTTACGCCCCTGGGAAATTGAAACACCAATTTACCCAAACGAGGCTCACAGTTTTGGCACTTCATCTCCTAGGGTTAGGGTTTTGGCTGTTTAGGATTTCCCATTGTTCCTAAATAATAAATAGGCCCTTTGAGCCTCATTGTAACTCAGTTCAGAGGCCTGTAGCCACCACATCTCTTCTCAGAGATAGCTACCAGCACCCTAGCCAGTTTTATTTCTATTTTGTCTGTAAGAAAATTTCAGTTCTTTGATATTAATGAAATGAAGTGTTATTTCCACTGCATCTCTGTATTTATGGTATGTGTGTATTCTGTTGCGTTCCTGCATAAATCCGGATCAAAGAGTCACAAAGGGGTATGTGAAAAGTCACCCCCCTTTGTTATAAATATATCCTCATAACTCATGTAAAGGGATTTTGAGAGCCAAGATTTTGGCTAGGCTTAGGCTTAGGAAGAGCTTGGGAGTTTTGTGAGTGCCTTGGTTTCTCTGTAGCATACATGGATTATACTTCTTTGGAGGAGTAGGTGTTGTTGACTTTATGTTCCACTATTGGGGCTAGTGGTTTGTCAATAGTTTATGTATAATTAAAACTTTCACTTTTAATAAAACTTAGAGTCAATACAATTTCATGCATATCTTGTGAATATAGTAGGACTATTCTTGTTGTATTTTAAATGTATGTTATTTAACTTATGCTTACACTTATGAAGTACTCTATTTTCATTGTACGAATATTTTTGAATGTGTGTTGTTGTATTAATTCATCATGGTTAACTTATGGAATATTCCACATATTATCTTGTGATGTGATTATGCTCATGGGTTCCTTTCAAGCTACGTACTATTACAAGATTTCTAATGGGATCACTTCCTTTTCCCTTCATGTGTTGAAACCTTCATCCATCAGACTTGATTTTCCACAGCGTCACATATGTGTTCTCACCATAGACACCATGCACCACTCTATGCATATTTCCAACCAAGGAAAATCATTAACACCCCACTACTGGGACTCTTCCAAATGGTGTGGAGTCTAGTTGGGACTTCATATCGAGGAGATCCCCTGAATGTTGGTGTGTCCAATGTTGTCAACAAATGTATAAAAAAACCTCTTGCACTACGATGGCTTGCAGTTGGGGTGGGTATATGGAATGCCTCAACATATTACATATAATATCTCTAAACTATTCCAAGAAAAAAAATAGTGACAAGAAAGACATTTCTAAACTTCACCAGAATAATCTTAGCCTAAAGTCCTAAACTCTAGAGTCAATTTTTTGATAATTTATCAACCCAAGTACATTGAGTTCCATGTAACACAATCGGAAAAAGTGATCAAATCTACCCTCACACTTTCTCATTTATAAATAATTCATTTTATTCATAGTGCAACTATATGTAAAAATTTGAAATAAACCTATTTAAAAAAACTAATAAAATATCATGTCACCAAGTACTACAATATACCTTATATTCTTAATGTTTGACTTTGAAAAATGTCATGTATTAGGTGCAAGCACATGAACACAATGTTTCTTTTACAAAACACTGCATAATGTAGCAATATGGTACAAATTACAAAAGGGTCTAAATGTTATTATCCACTAGAAAAAATGCACTTTTTATGATTGATTTAATTTATTTATCAATGATGCATTATTGAAATATGGACTTATATATATATATATATATATATATATATATATATATATATATATATGTTATACTAAATGTTAAATAACAAGTTAGGTTATGTTATATATATATATATATATATATATATATATATATATATATATATATAATGCCAAACTCTCAATCGAACTCCTGTAATCTATGAAAATGTCGTCCATAGACCACGAAGTGGTATATATATAAAAAGGGGCTCAATCAAGCATTATAGTTCGATGAAGGGTTATTTTTTCACCCTCGATCGAGCGCTTAAATAGATTGATACAACCATTTTTTTTTCCACCCAAACACACCTTTTATTTTTCCAAAAAGTGTAATGGAACTCCATGTTTTCGCCTGCACATTGTATGCCATTTTGTTATTTAGTAGCAAAACCAAACTAATTAATTTATGTTGATTAATAATGAACACATAAAATCAATTTAAAATTACTAAATTAGTAGTTTATATTGATTAATTATGAACATAAAGAAAATGAATATACAACGATTAAATTAGTCCTTTATAAATATTATTAATGAAATTAAATGAAATGAATATAAAATACTAAACTAATCGTTAATATAATGAATATGAAATTACTAAAAAAAAAAAATGACTACTATAACTCATAAATTTGTGATTACAAATAACGACTAAATTTTTCATTTATATTATTTTTTGTAGCTAATTTACAGTATTGTATGACTTGACCAAAATATATTCATATTTATTTGGTCATTAATTAGTTTCAAATGATGACTAAAATTTGCATATATATATATATATATATATATATATATATATATATATATATATAACTATGAGTAGCTAATTTATAATGTCTTACAACACAAGCAACATTTTGGTCATATTTATTTGCTCATTAATTGATTTTCTTTAGTGATCATGTAGTAGTATAGTTTGTCCTGTATTTGGTCATTAATGACTAAATAAATTATTAAAATAATGACTAAATATACTAATAGGCAATACAATTGAAACAACGAATTAATGACTAAGTGAAATATGACTAAAAGTTGGTCACATTATAAGATACTGTAAATTAGCCACTATTGGTCACCAATTGACAAATAGTCATTTATATGAAACTTTTACTCATTATTTTTGTAACTAATTAGTCATTTTGTACTAATGCTTCTTTTCCCTTACACTCGATATGGTATACTACTCCCTGCATTCTTAGTTAAGATCTTGTGAATCCCATAACCTTACAAGTTTGTCCCTTTTCATATTCCTCACTCTTATTTCAACTAAGTTCTATCCACCAAATACTAATTCTCTCCCACCGAGTCTCAGTTCTATTTATACCATCCTTTTGTTAGAGAAGTTAAAAGGTTCCAACCCCTTAGTTACTGAAGCTGAACCCCGAGGAATTATAATTCCCACAACTCTATGCCACACTGTCCCTTAGTTAAAAATGCTCATTACATTCTTTACTTAGATGATGCACCCCATCACCTGGTATTCAGTTATTATGACATCATGTAGTCTTGTTGTGCCATATCGTGCAATGTGAGTGCCTCCCCTTGGGCACGCTTGTCTCAAATCATCCATCGTGGGGCACACTCATTAAATAAATGCCTAATTCCTCTCTTGGTGCCCTACTCACATGATGGTGAGTCATTCTAGCTCGGTTATGAGGGTGGGGACAATTTTCTTGTGGAACTCCTTCATGTAGATGACGTGTAGCTAATGGGTGTGGGAATGTTGGAATGGATAAGGGAATGGCATACGACATTTCGTTAGCAACAATTATGACAAGTTTTGTGAAGAAATTAGGGTGGTGGATACATGATCTTTTTATCAAATAAGATGGAAAACAAGAAACAACAACAAATCGGCCATGTCAAGAATTCTTCGTGAGAGTCCTTGAGCCATGGAAGAGGAAGAATCCATTGAGGTAATTTTCAATTTTCAATTTTTTATTTTCTTTTGCAAATTTCAATTAGTATCATGTAAAAATATCCTCAAAGAACAACATGAGGTACAACAGTGTGGTTAAAAAACTTTGATCGAACTAATTTTGTTGTCTCTATAGGGAGATAGCAAGCTCGATGGAAAGGATAATCCTCCTTCAAACTAAGTACTTGTAGGTATCATCATGCGTGCTCTTCCATTCTACATTCTCCATTTATTTTTATGTGAAAGGACTTTGAAAAAGTTTGAGTGGAATTTGCCCTTCTATAGGCTTTTGAAAATGATTATAAAATTAAAAAAAAAAAAAAACTATTACAATCAAGTAAATTTTCATGATAGCATTTTTTTTAAGAGAGTTTCTATATTATTTTTACCTACAATTTCAATATTATATAATTTTCTTTCAACTAAATGTTTTTAATCTTTCTATCTGTGTGTATATATTGTTTTTAGTACTATTCTCTTTTAATTTTTTTATCATGGACATTTCATTCCAAACTTTAGAAAAAGAAATTAAAGAAAATTTGTTGAATATGATTAATAAAAACAAATAAGTTTCAAAATAAAACTCACAATTATAGTGCTCTTTCTTTCTCCTTCGAATTATTCTATTAAACAACTTGATAGCTCTCTATAATCACAAAATAAAAATTTAATTCATTAATATCTATTCTAATTAGAATACTACATGAATTTTTGAAAGAGAAAACAATAACATGAAAATAATTTAACAAAACACAACTATATGAAAGAAAATAAAAAGTAGCTAAAAATATATGAATAGAAAACAACATTTTATCATAATATAGTGGATTAAAAATTACACAATCAAATAGATGCCTGCAAACATAATTTGTGTTGCACTTACCAAATGAAGATATATAAAAAATGGAGTATACCTATACTAAGTAGTCGAATATGACTGACATTATGGTGTGGAATGATAAACCATATAATGGGAATTGGGATTTATAATTTTTCATGAAGACCATACGATGGGCATTGGGATTTATAAATTTTCATGAAGAAGTTTGAACATCTAAACAATTATAGAAAAATCAAATCTTTTATTAATTTATTATTATTATTATTATTATTTAAGGAATTATATTACTTTATTTTATTTTTTTAATTTTGGGAATTATAATTATTATGAATTAAGAGGCATATTTTACATTTTAATATGAGGGTGATGTGTGATTTTATCGATGCTCCATTTGAAGTTGAAAAATAAACTTTAAAATTAAAAAGTAATAAGAAGTAACATATAAAATAATAATAGATTAATTCAATTTATTCATTTGATTGGTGATGTGTGATTTTATCGATGCTCCATTTGAAGTTGAAAAATAGACTTTAAAATTAAAAAGTAATAAGAAGTAACATATAAAATAATAATAGATTAATTCAATTTATTCATTTGATTGGCACTCGTAATATGTGTCTTGAGTAATGATGACTAAGGGGCATCTAAGCCATGAAATCACCTGGGATAATAGTCGGTGGCCCATTACATGGTTGGATCTTTTCCCACTGAGTTTAGAACTCCTGGACAACACTTAGCCTCGGTAACACTAGAACTTAGCATGGCTGGTATGTAGCATGGGCAACACTAGAACTTAGCATGACTGGTATGTAGCCTGGGCCACATTAATGCTTAGCATGGTTGGTTATGCTGACATAGTTTCCAACCAATGACCTTTACCCCACTGAATTCCTTAATTAACATTTACATATTGCAATTTTTTTATTAATAAAATTATAAACAATTTTTTTTGGAAAAAACAATAGAATATACCTATTATCTTGAAAATAAATTTTAATAATAATTCATTCTTAATAAAAATATAAAAAATTAATATATTTAATCTATAATTAAAAATATAAATATTATATATATATATATATATATATATATATATATATATATATATAATTTAGTATTTGGAATAACTTTTTCTCTAATATATATATTTATATATAAGGTATAGATGTTTTACTTTAACTAATAAATGAAATGACATTTTTCTAAATATTTTTCTTTCTTAATTTTGTTCAAAATCGGATAAATATTTTGAAAAATCATAAGAGTAGATTGTTTAATTTGCAAAGATTGAGTGTTTCAGAGTCTAGGTGCTAAATACATATATCCATTCAAAAGTGTATTTTAAACAACAAGAAATCACTATTTCACTAACAATTGTATTACCATTTTCCAACCAAAATCTCATTTCATACATCCATTAATAATATTTTAAATCTTAGATTCATTCATAGATCTTGTATTTTAAATCATATTATTAATAATTAGCATAGATCTTGTATTTTAGATGATATTATTAATTATGAACATTCCTCAAAATACAAATCTTTCTTCAAATTTTATAATAATAAAAAAAAATCTATATATTGAAAATTTTAATCCTCTCAAATTTAATGGATTTAACAATTAACATAATGTATACTCATAAATATATTATTGTAAATTTTGAAAAATATTATTGTAAATTTTGAAAATGCTAATGAATGATAGTTACATAAATAAATAAAAATTGATAAATATCCGGCAAATTTAACAACTAATTAACGTATAAAGTTCCATCCAATAAACTATATGTTTGTCTTAAAAAAAAACTCATGAATAGAATATACTCCGGTGGAAGCGTTCAACTATTTCGATCTCATGTATATGGAATGTGGTGAATCTAGAAACTAGAAAAAATCATTACTTCTACTCTAGATAAAGATGCATGAGTGCACGGGATTAAGATGTATTTGACTACCAATAATTTAAGTTGTGAAGGCCATATGTTGTGACCAATAGTGTCAATGGCCATTATTCCAATGGGGTAAATGATGTAAGTGTAAAACTATATGTTTTAATTACATATTTTTCTTGGGTATATATTAAATTTTATTTATTTTTGGATGAATTATTGTATTGGTTATATTATTTAATATAGTTAAATTATTTCTTTTAAAAAATAGTAATATATTTTTTATTGGGGTGCCGAGTGGCAGGTCATTCTTGTTATTAGCAATTATGATGGATATCTCATTAAGGAAGCCTATCACCTTTCACATGAGTGGAAAAGGTGGCATGATGTTCTCGTGCATGTAATCCAAGAAGAGGTGGTGGGACAAAGGCTCTTGAAATCTATTAAATACATCATTAAGGATGGTGTGGGGGTTTTATTGCGAAGGCAGAAGTTGATGCAGGTGTGAGAGTAGAGATGCAACCACTCCTCAACTCTTAGCCACGGTGATCATCGGGTATATTAACAGTTCCTCCTTCACCCCTCATGCCATGGTTTTGTTATACCAGTCTGTTTGGAAATCATGGGAGTATGGAGGTATGAATTAGACCCTACATAGGAATCTACTTGCCTTTGGTGAGTCCTGGGGCGATAGGAAAGTTTACCTAAGTATGGTTGGGCTTCTACTAGGTTTTGTTATTCATGAGGAGATGGGGCATGCTCTCTTCATGTGGCATAGTGAGATCCAGGGAAGTTTCGGGTATAGGTCAGGTGGCGTCAAGACGAGGTGGGATGGTTACCCTCTAGCAAGTGTCGTGTCAGTTACTCAACCTTCGAACTGCACCGAGTTCTCATCAGGAATTACCACCAAGAACCATGTTGCCTTTTGCGCAAAAGAAGGAGTGGGGGGATTTGACCTAGGAAGGGGAAGAGGGTAGGAAAACCATTTCTAAGAATTGGGAAGGTTGGAGAGATGTTGGGTTGGAGTCGTTGGTCAAAGGCCGCGGGAATGGAAGTGGGATGGAGGTGTTGGGGCCAATTCAGGGCGTCGGTGCTAAGCTGAGTCAAGGGACCCCAGGGTCTAGGCATGGCACTGGGAAGACCCACAAGGGAAAATTGGCCAACCTTCATGTCACCCATGGGGTTGGGGAACGGGAAATTGACCTATTTCTTACAGCAGGGAAATAATGTAATGGAAACTATGTTGCAAGGAATCAAAGTTTGATCTATTTCAAGGAATTTCGTCGATGTGTTGGTAATTGGACAGGTAAGATCCTGGGATCTCGAGACTGTTGGAAGTCTCACACTCCCACATCTGCATGGACATCGAATAGCCATCCTACTGAGTAGATATGAAATATGTTCTATTCAAAGAGGTCAAAAGCACAAGGTCAAGGCCGGAAATACAAGGGAAAAAAGGTCGAGGGCCAACCTAGCTCACCCATGGGTAAGTCGAGAGGTAGGAGGCCCACTGTGGAAATTATTTAGGAGGCTTTGAAGGCCTACCATGAAAAGACAGTTGAGGAAATTTAGAAACTAATTGAAAATTAGGAAGCCGACCTCGATAGGAAGGTTGGAACGATGGAAATGGAAGCAGAAGAGTGGATGGGTCTTGTACCCAATCTAGGAAAATGCGGGGTAGATTGACACAGTTCAAACAAACCCTGTTTCTATATTGGTCCATGAAGGGCATCCTGGGCAAAGGCCTGGAACATATTTCTATGAGTATAGCCACCATAGTCCAAGATTTTCCAGACTACAAGAGTGAGTTTTATAAACTCAATTTTCAGCTGCAAAAACAAGACGAGTGCCTCAAGCACATCGAGTATCACCTCAGGTGCATCTCCAAGTCGACTAAGCTTCTAGGAACTTCGGTCGAGGACCCAACACCTGCTGAATCTACCTTGACTAAGGAGGCACAATAGTTCCATGATGTTTTATGTTGTTAATTTTTTATTGCTTATGCTTATATGCGGGTAGCATTTACATTTTTATGGTTAAATAGTACTGGTAGTAGGCAAGTAAAAAACAGTTTATGTATGAACATTCAAGGCAATGATAACTTGGTATGACAAACTAAGAACCTTTAGTTTATGGCATACCATGCCATCAGGTGGCCAACAGACTCGGTTTCTCGTTTAGGGAAAGTTGAGGTCACCTAATAATATTCATCTAGTTGTATCTTGATTTTAAAAATTAATGAAAAAAGAGGTAATACTAAGCTTACAAAAAAATAAAAAAATAGTAATATAAATTTACGATTTGGTTTATATATTTATATTGATATGTAAGTTTATGTTTATTTTGAAATATTATTTTTAAAATTTTAATATAATTATTGATAATTAATAAATGAAGAGTAAGATTTAGTCTTTACAAAATATTTATATAGTAAGTATTTAGCAGTTATCATGATAGAGTGTTGAGATTTATCTTTAGAGTGTTTTCTCTTATTTTTCTTTTCAATTGTATTTAAAAAAGGCTATAAAATTATATTAAAATAAAATATAAAATAAATGTTTTTTAGTATTTTTAGTATAAAGCATTAATAAACCATGATATTATCCTACAATATTATAACAAAACTTATGTACAAATTAAAAGTCTCTATAATAAAATAAAAATAACTTTTAATAGTAAAAAACTTCTTAATATATATTATAATAATAAACTAAAATTAAATTATTATTAATATATTGATCATTTGCTAATTTTGTTTTAATACAAATTAAATTTAGATAAATTATTAAATTAATATTGTACACAATGAAGTGCATAAAGATCTCATGTGACTGATTTTTATTGAATTATTAAAAGAGTATAGTAATGTTGAAAACTTAAGATCATTATTATTCTTGAGCAAGTTCTGTGTTTAAGTCACGCACCTTTCATGTGTAAGGAAAATTTCCAAATCTCAATTAACAATTTCAACTTTTATGTCTTTTTCGGCATAACTTTACAGCGTATAACCAAAAATGTAACAATATTGAAACATAAAAATTATTTATTTCTGCAATAACATTTTATCTATGTGAATAATTTTTTTTTCTTATCTCCTTTACATTAAAATGGCATACATTTTTTAATAAAAAAAGAAATCGCACATTACTTATTATAAAAGCTTTTCCGGAAATCATACGTTACTTATCATCAGCTTTTCCGTTTCGTAAATTTGTGTTTTTAATAGTAAAATTCATTTTACTAATTATTATATGATTAGACATAAAACTCGAATGTTAACATATTTGTACATAGACATATTATATAGAAATACAAAAGTAATATACTGCCATTATATTTAGAATTAAATTTTTACAAAAATGTTAATACATATAAGTGTTATATGGAGAATAGCTACATTCTTTAGATTTTGGTTTTTAGCTTATTCTTAATCTGTTTTACAGTAAGAATAATTAATATTAGAGTACTACATTACATTATTGTGGGTTTAGATTCAGAAATAATTATATTTTAAAATATATAATTTTTAAAAAATATATTTATATGATAATCACAGTAAGTTAATGATGGGTAAATAGTTATAAGCATTAAAATAAATTACTTTAGCATTAAAATAAATTATTTCAGGATATATCTTAAAATTAAAATAATCATAGCTAGAAATTAGAAATTTCACGAGATGTTATAAAGGAAATTTCATAAGGAATAAATTCAAGAAGAATCATGACATATAAAAAATTACTGAAAATGAAAATTAGTACAGAAAATGTCATTCAAAACTAGAAGATAAAAAGAAATCATTTACCTTAACAATATAAGGCTTACATCTCTCTGGTAGCCAAAATTCTAATTTGTATTATAACTTCTTGTATATATAATCTATTTATGTTGACAATTGCAACATACCAAATTACAACAAGTTACATAATGAAGAACCCTATATGGTTGAAGACATTAATTATTCACACAATCCAATAAAAAAACTTTATTTCCAATTTTCTCTTAAAATTTCTTATTGAATTATAAATTAATAATTGATAATATAATTTTATATAGATATTTTTGAGTTGATAATTTATTTTCAACTCGATAATATTATGCTATATAAATATTTTCCGTTTAATAATTTATTTTCAACTTTATAACACAAATTAGACATGAAATTCTTCTAACAATCCACAAAAATAATGTGAAATCACATGAGTGTTTCTGATTCTCAAACAGTAGTGACATCCTCACCTTACATGAACTCACATGAATTTCTAATTCCGAGGACAAAGAAGTAGAGTGGAATATATAGGAATCCTTATTTAAGGATCTAAATCAAGAAAATGAATAACATTAGATTTAATATGCCTATCCAAAACTCGAAAAGTAGTTTACCAAGAAAAAAAACACTCCAACTTTGATTGTGATCATGAGTAAATATTAACATTACAAATTAATTTAAATTTGTATTATTTATGCAGTCTTTAATATTTATAATTTATTTTCATGTATTTATATATCATATACTATTAAAAAAATTAATGTAAATAATTTTTTTTAAAATAAAAAACATAATTAACATTTTTTGGTTAAAAATATTTTCTACATTTTACAGGTTTATTCTTTACTTCTTTATATTATAATTTTATCAAATCTATCTGAAAAATTTTCTAACATGAACTATATCTTATAATATAAAAAAAAATTAAAACAACAAAAAAAATTCAAAAATAGACAACATTTTATTGTGGTTATCCCTCTATTTTTATTTTTAATGTAAATTTTTATTATTGTAGATAAATAATATTTTAACTTTTTTTGAAAAATTGTATGAGTGAAATAATTCATACTTGATTCAAAATCCATTTTCAATGCAAAGGAGTAAATTCTTTATTTTATCAAATTTTTATGAAGAATATGTCATACTGAATTGGATTCAAAAAATTATAAAAATAATTAAATGATTGGTAAGTATTACATCAAAAATATCATTTGAACCAAACTATATCATTTTCATATTATATTTTGAAATGCTAATTTATATTGTATGATAAAACCTTATCACCTAAGTTATATTGGAAGATATAACCTTATCACTAATGGTAGCTAAACATTTTTGTTTGCAATTATTGGTAAATGAGTGGACCCCATGAGCTTTATTTGTGGGGAATTTTAAGTGGGCATAGTTTACATATGAGTAGATTTGTGACAAATATTAAGAGAGCACAATTTACATTTGGGCGAACCATTTGAGATCTATTTGTGGGAAATACTAAGAGAGAAAAATTTCCATATTCATGGAGAAAATATTGGATGGAAAATAAAAACCCTTGCTTTCTATGCCAATTTAAACTTCAAGCCCCAAACTATGAAGGTATGAGATAAGCAAGCATTGAAGCCGAGGTTGGGGAAAAATCTAGACAACGAAAAATAACATATATTAACTCTAACAAGAAGTTACAAGAAATTTTATTGAGGATTGAGCCAAAAAGAACCTTTGGGAGCTTTAATGGCAAAGATGAAAGACAATGAAATATCCCCACTACCCATGGAGGTGCCAATAAGAGTATGGTTACTTTTGAGGGCACTTCTAACTCGTCCTTAAAATAATGAAATCATGCTTACTTGATCCAATTTTGTGTGATATTAGTATGAAAAAGAGAGTCACTAGCCATAATTGTTTTTTTTTTTAAAGTTCTCTAAACTTATATTCATGAGGATGTACATATTCACAAACATCCCTAAATATGTACAAAAGTATGTCATATAATTTTGTAAAATGATGACTAACCATATGTTAAAACAAAAAAATTATATCTATATATAGAAAAGATGACATCTTACATCTTTCTTTTGGGAGCTCGAACCACATTGAAAAAATCAACATTACAATCACATAGTTTTCAATTCCATTTTTATGAAAAGGAAAAAATGTATTCCATTTTGTGTTATAAGACTATATACAGTCAATCACAACTGCATATAGTGTTATAAGCATGATAAAACAAAAGTCAGATATGAATCACAACTGCATAGAGTGTTATAAGCATAATAAAACAGAAGTCAGATATGAATCACAACTGCATAGTGTTATAAGCATGATAAAATAGAAGCCAGATATGAATCACAACTGCATATAGTATTATAAGCACGATAAAACATAAACCAGATATGAATCACAAACTTCTAGAAAGCCAGACTTTATCACAATTAGAGGGGTCCATTGAAATACAAAAGGTTTGTTTTAGTTATCCATTTCGAAAACAAATTGTTTTTGAAAAATAAGTATTTGTTAGAGTTGGTGTCTCCTATGCAATTATATTTTCCTATTAAATTTTAAGTAACTTAATAAAATTTAGAATCATTTAATTTCATAATACAAAAGTTTTGTATCAATTATCCATCTAGAAAACAAATTGTTTTTGAAAAATAAGTATAATTGGTGTCTCTTATACAATTATATATTCCCATTAAATTTTAGGTAACTTAATAGAATTTACATTCATTTGATTTCATATTAACTTATTTAAAACTTTCTCGGGGATACATTTTTCTGTTAAATCGCTTGCAAATATTCCCAGCATACAAGTCACGGGATTTCTTCAGAACATGTGTCGGGATTTCCTCTAAACTGGAGAGAATTATGCAATTAAATTGGGATTATATATATATATATATATATATATATATATATATAATACGAATATTAAATTTACTACTGAATACTATATTTTTAGATATTATATCTTTCGACATTTTCTACAAGTTTGGTTTTCATATATCCAGCATCATTTAATTTATTTTTTTCAAAACAGATGCATATATAAAATTCAATGTATACATTTTTATGTTAAATTGGTTGTAAATATTTCCAGTATACAAGTCTCAGGATTTTTTCTGAACACCTTTTAAAATAAATGTATATATAAAATTAAATGTATATATATTTTTAAATATACAATATAAGTTCATTTTTAAATGAATTAAAAATAAAGTAGTGAAATAAAGTTCTGAACTTCAAACGTGTAACTTTAAGTATATTCAATTTCATTTAATATATTTTTTTGTAAAACAGATGCATATAAAATTAAATGTATATGTATTTTTAAATATAGAATATAAATTTAATTTTAAATGAATTAAAAAAATAA
Source organism: Pinus albicaulis (assembly GCA_034641835.2). Classification (NCBI taxonomy): domain Eukaryota; kingdom Viridiplantae; phylum Streptophyta; class Pinopsida; order Pinales; family Pinaceae; genus Pinus; species Pinus albicaulis. The sequence continues at coordinate 594,368,205 of CM076578.1, read as the reverse complement.
TATTGGAATAATGTTATTCTAGTTTTTTAAGTGGTGGTGGTGGTTAATTTCCACTGAGACCAATCTTTGGTCTATTAGACTTAAAGAAAAGAGTTATTTAATTTGATTTAAGATTTTATTCCTATGCTCAAAAAGTTTGGAGAGAAGCCTCTCAAGCTCACTATAATTTTGACATCTTAAAAGACTAGGAAAATCAGCTTATCAGAATTATATTTTTCAAGGGATTTGAGGTTAGTATTTAAAATATTTGTATTCACATTTAAAGTTTTGTATCATTAAACAATATTTCAAAAAATAAATAGAATCATTCCTCTTTGATATATTGACTTTTTATTTTAATGAAATACTTAATTATTGTTAATAAAAGCATATTTAATTTCTAATAAAATATAAAATAATAGATTAGCATATGGCCCTTATATATTGAATATTTTTAGTGAAAGCATGTTATATACTATTTTTTTTAAATAAAAGCATTGAATTGTTTTAATGAAAGTATATTTAAATTCTAATAAAATTTAAAATAATAGATTAGCATCATTACTCCAGATACATCTTTCTCTTGGGTTAGGTATATGAATTCTTACTTGGATCGAAAAATGAATTTTTTATTTGGCATTTAATAATAAATTTCTAATTATGGACAATGAGCAATCATCAATTGAAATTTTTATTTTTATTCAAATTTATTGTCTTTGGGAATATATTCCTCCATTATTCAATGAGTAAGCCTCATGATAAAAAAAATTACTTTACTCCAACGAGTAAATGTCTTGCAAGATGAAATGCAGACTCCACAACTGAAGTCATATCATATATCTTACTGTTACAAGAAAAGAGAGAGCTCGAAAATTAGAAACATGTGTTCTAAGAGAGAGGTGCAACAATAGAAACATGTGTTCTAAAAGAGGTGTAGCATTAAAAACATGTGTTCTAAGAGAGAGCTGCAACATAGAAACCTATATGAACACATGGAAGGAGTATGTTTAATATGCCATATCAAGGTTATTAAGCCAAGACAAGATAACATGTAACATAAAAGAAAAGGAAAAAAAAAAAAACCTATATGAACACATGGAAGGAGTATGTTTAATATGCCATATCAAGGTTATTAAGCCAAGACAAGATAACATGTAACATAAAAGAAAAGGAAAAAAAAAGCAAGTTGCAGCATTAGAAATGTGTAAAAACACAAATTTGTCTACTATGACAGATTACGAGCAGATTTGAGATTAGGAAGACTTCACTTAGAGGGATGACTCATTAGCACATTAATGATTCAAGGACAAGACAAGGCAGATTCCAAATTTGCATTTTCACATTGAGTTTACCTTTTTTAATTCTCATTCTTCAAGTGAATTGGTTAATTGGCAAAGAAATTCACAAAGAAATGGGACCAAGAATGTTACATGATTCCAAGGGAAACAATCAATAAAAATGAAAGGAATGGAGTGTACATAGTTGGGTACTGACAATATGAGCTACAATTTCGCAATCTCTACTAGTTTGAAACTTCTGAGAGTTGAGTTGCTCCCTCAATTTATTGTGGTTATATATTTCTCCATTCACCCACAATGTCAGAATCTAAAGTGAAGAAATATTTTTCATTTATGAATGAAACCAAATTACATAATTAATATATGTCTATTTCTCTATCTATATTCTAGAGGGGTTGATCCCCAGAGGCAGGATCTACGATGACCAACCTATAGTGAGCAAGAAAGGATCCCACTCTGATACATCCCACTCCAATTAGGGTCTCTGTGTCGTAACCTGACCATAAAAGAAATAAAAAATTAGGAAAAATCCATTAAAATTTGAGGTGAATCTCTAACAAAAACAAATATTCAATTTTATGGGTACAACGAAAAAGGATGCTTGATGCAAAAATATTGATTACAATTAAATGGTGCTTGACGTTACCTTATTTCTTTGACTGCAAATTATATGTTGTCTTGTCACTTCTTTCAGGTGCTATCAGTGTATCATATTTTATAGTACGCTCTGTATTGGAAATTTTGTGTACAAGGTACTTTCATATTGTCATGAGAAGATGAGAGTTTCTTTCTCTCTTTTGTATTTACATTTAAGGGAAAAAATTCCATTGCTACTGCATCCCTAAGTTTAGAGCTGCTCTGAGTTGAGTGTGACACTCTTGAGTTGGACCTACGATGCAGAATATCGCGCACTGTATAAGATATAATATTATATTCTATTGATTCCCATGAAAAATGATAAAGATATACTATGCCAATCAAATCATTTAAAACTATACATTTTCGTAGATACACCTCACTTGTCATTGTTACTTGCGTGATCATTCTCTGATGTGTCTATAGGGTTATTCGGTTTGAACTTGCCTAGAGTAGACAAACTTTGGACAAGGGACCCTTGCACCTGATCCCAACCAATTCTTGCTTGAGGAAATTGTACTTGTAGAAAGACAATTGGTTCACTATAGAGCCCATAACGCAATTTCACATCCTTGGAAACTTTAGTATCTTGAATTTGAAACAGATGGGTTCAAGGTGTATCAAGTACCATGCTCCTTTTCCTTTAATTTACCTAATGTGCATTATCACCAATCCCTTATACTGCTTTTATTGTGTCTTTGTAGACAATTTATCTTCTTGTGGATAGCTTAGAGCTACCATCGATGGCTCACTTTATCTCCTCATGCATGTATGCCTCTGCACTTACCACAACTCCAAATTGCAACCATGATGGTGTTGCGAATAGAGAAGAGGGGTGTCCCACTGCTGCCTCCTCCCGAAGGTTAGAGAAGACCAACACTCCATGCGATTCGAACTTGCAACACAAAATCTGGTGCATTGCAATGATGAATTTTATAGTTGAATTAGCATTGAATTGGGAACAAAATCGCATGTGGCCATTGAGCATGCCATCCATTCTGATTCCACTCTCGACTCTGCACAACTCGTCCTTCAATAGCCATATCATGGCCATTTTCCCAAGCCATACTCTTTCTAAAATTGTCAAGTCATTTAACAAAGCGCCCAACTTACCTCCACCCAACACATGTAATGACGATCCAACAGTTAATAATAATTTCACCGTCTACCATAAAAATCAGTGGTCGAAAGTGGTACATATTGGCACGAGAGGGGAGTCCTTCCCGAAGGAACACTTTATGGCATAAAAATTTGCAAAATTATATTTGTATTTTAAATTATTATTATCATTAAATTACAAAAAATAATAATAATATGTGAGTTAACCATATATACATTGAAGAGAACATATAGAAAAAAATTTAACCATAGAGATTGAACCTCATTTTATCATGAACCAATACCATAGCTTTATTGATAATTAAATTAAATTTGTGAAAGCCTTATACCAAAATAAACACGACCTAATTAACCACAACATAATATATTTTGTTGTTACAAAAGACAAAAATTAAATTATCATCTCTATAGTCTTATAAATTTTTTTTGTTTTTGCAATAGGATCAATATTATTGCTCCATGGAACGTAAGACTATTCTCTCATTGACCACCACTATTAGTTTAGTATTGATGAGTGTAACTTATAATGTTTTTCTTTAGAAAATAAATATTTATTTTTCGATATTGTTTAAAAAAACTATTGTTCGAAGAATTGATTAGACTGTAAATTGAGGGTAGGGTTTTATTGTAGCATTTACACAATATAACATCATGTGTATAACTGTCTCACATATATTCTTGGGTATAATTGAAATGTCCATACCATCATTTTTACATATTTGTGAAACGATTCCTTATAGTTAAGATTTTAGGAAAAGCATAGTCATTTAGAGATGTAGGAGTAAAAATGTAAGTGTGCATACTTACTAGTGGTTACCACCCACTAAAATTTGTGCAAGCCCTTGCACCTAAACATACAATTAGTTTCTCCACTTCAAATATCAATTTATTAGTTCCTTCCAAGATCATAGAATAGCAATGGATTTTTCTATTGACCACTATCAATTTAGCATTGAATAATGAAAGTTATAACGTTTAAAAATATTGTAAAATAGATATTTATTTTTTAAATATTAATAAAAAAACTAATTTTCAATTATTTGAACTAATATTTACACAATACAATGCTATGTAAATAAGATATCCATTTCCTATCAATTACAAGTAAAGCTCAAATTTAAAAAATGCATTAAATAATTTTCACTTAATTTAAACAGAGTTATCATTTATCCAATTTTTCTAAAAACATAACCTCTAACTCAAATGACGTGGACTAAATTGTAAAGCACAATATTTATGCATTGTGTTTTTTTATTGTGTAAAATTATTGAGCTTAATAATTTTGATAATCATAAATAATATTTATGATTTTGATTCCATAAATGTTCTTTCCCAAAATTTTACAAGAGAATATTTAATATAGTAGTTTAATGAAATATGTTTTAATTTTTTAATATAAATTTCAGTGAGATAATATAATTTTGTGGTGACACCAAATAATATATTTGGAAATAAAAAACATGTAAATGTTAAATAATTTAATTATCGCTATGATTTAATAAAATAAAATACGTTAAAAAAAGATAATGATAAAAAGAAACGCTATAAATGTTAATAAAAGAAAATGGACCCAAAAAAAATGGACAAAAAGAAAGTATTTTATATTTAAGTCATAGTGTAAAGAAATCACAATATTGTTTGGAAAATAATAGAAAATTTTGTAATATTTAAAAAAAAAAATTAGTAATTTGTTTCGGAAATCAGAATTATATTTGGAAATCAGAATTATGGCTGTCAAGTTTGATGAATTTGGATATTTTGAGGTTCTTGATACTACCAAATCCATTTCGACAATAAAAAACACAACTCAAACACGAAACATGGTCACCAAATTTTACCTACAAATTTCACCCTCAAATCGAAATTGTAGCTTCTATAAACAACCCGAGATTTAAAAAGACATGTAATTTTAAGAATACACCATCGATTTATGCATTTGACGGGCGTGGCTCTCGAGGTTGGTGGGCCATAGTCTCAAGCTTAATGACATTGGCCTCAACATGTTCTCACTGGCCCAACCCACAATTAATACTCGTACGAAGCAATGTAGTACGATTTCAATCGATGCAGGTTGCGTCCGTGCGTATAACCCTGCTGCTGGTGAACGGGAAACACGCGTCAACTCCGTGCTGCTGTTCACTGAGGTCAGCCTGCCCTGTCCGTACGGTTCGACCTCTCCGATGATGATGGACCTGCGCAGCGCTGCAGGTTAAGACACTATCGGAGGTGAGTGGATGTACTAAATGAATCAGGCCCAATCAAAACCCTACGAGCTTTAAATGAATGAGTTGTTTTTAATGAGATATTTTGAAAGTTTTTAAAATTTGAGGTCTTATTTCTCTATCTCTAAATGGCAACACGTATTTACTAGTTTATCTAGGCATTAATATGGAAGGCAGTATATAATGTATTTATTTCCATTTAACAGTGAGCATATACTTCTCCACTTATTTATGACTCAATAAACATGTAAATATTAGTGATGACTCAATAAACATGTAAATATTAGTGGTCTACCTACCCATTCAATTAAATTAAACCCATTTATTCAAGCTTCATGTCTCTCTCTCAGAACCACGGTCAAACTAAATAAGCAAAATCAGTTCTCAATTGGGCAGCTCAAATTATGCTAAATTATGACCTTACTATCCTACGGGAAGGAATTTTTCACTCCAACCGTCCAATCTCACTTTGAGTTCTAGCTCTCAAAAGTAGAGAAGGATTTTGTACAATGGAATTATTTCCTGCAAACAAAAGCCAGCGAACCACATGCCTTTTCGTGAAAACCACCATTAGGTACAATAACGTAAGAAAACGTACATCAAGCATTGTAGAATTCTTACACACGTCGTAGCCGTAGAAGGTTGGTTATTCGCTTGCACTGAGCAAATTTGCCAATTGATTTACCCTAGCATCTGGTCGCTTTAAAGTATATACTTATTTGCACTTGCATAGTTTCCACTTGTGGTAATCTCCCATCTGTCACTGTTATTGTCAGACAGAAAAAGGTGGGGCGCTGCACTCCAGCCTGCACTTTCTCCATACGCAAGATGGCTTTTAAGTCAGAGTTAAAGTTAAGCAGATTGAGCATTAAAAAAACACTTACTGCAACACTTAGTACATGGATACATTTCACTATACTAAATAAAAACAAAAAAAACTGTAACACTTAGTACATGGATACATTTCACTTCACTAAATAAAAACAAAAAAAATAGAAATTTAATTTGTAAATAGGTTTGGTTACTAATATAGTAAATCATATATTTTTAAGATATATGTTAAATTTTGTAGCATAATTATTACTAAGAATATTTTAAATATTTCATAAAGGTTATATGTAATATTAATAAGCTATAGTATTGGTTAATTATACCGAAAAAAAAAATTTACAAGTTAAAATTTTTTATATTAAACTGGAAGTGAATATACATGAATAAAAAATTTATTACATGTTTTTAAAAATGTATATATATATTAATTATAATTATTTAAAATAGGGTTATACTTTGGTTCATTTTTATGATTTAAAAATAAATCTAGATAATATGAAATGTATCATGACGTAAGTTTTTTGACAACCATTTAAATATATGGTTGTCATAGCCAGTAATTAAATTACATGTCTTATAAGCTCTATTCTAAAACATACATACATATATGGACCAAACAAGTAATTTCAAATATGATTCTTAAAAAAATGATTGAGACTCCAAAATAAGTATAGGCTCACCCATAATGTTTCTTTGGACACAAAGAAACTCATCTAAATCTCCACTCACATTATGCAATCTTGCAATGTACATAATTAACTCTAAACCCTAAGCATTGGAATTTGAACTTTAAAAGTTGAAAATTTAGTTACATACCTCATCTTATAAGTTATTGGTATGCTATATAAAACACTAACTTATAAAGTTAAAATAATAAAAATTAAAAATAAATCATTAATATGCTATATATAACATTAATCTTTTTATAAAATCATCAAAATCAAAAATTATTTTAAATGTGTAATGAAATTAACAAAACTATTTTTTCCAGATCCAATAGAGTTAAACCCTAATATTGAAGCTCCAATCCTCTCGCAGAAGCACGGCCAAACTAAATAAGAAAAATCAGTTCACAATTGGCTAGCTCAAATTATGCTAAATTTTGACCTTGCTGTCCCTACGGAAAGGAATTTTACTCCCAGAGTCGAAGCTCGTCATGAGCTCTAGCTCTCAAAACTAGAGAAGTATTATGTTAAATTTTGCAGTGATCTCCTACAAACAAAAGCCCGTGACCCGCATTTTCATGAAAACCACCATCAAGATAAGAGGTAAGAAGTACATCAAGCATTGTAGGATTCTTACACACACGTCGTAGTAGTAGGTAGGTGATTCGCTTGCCCTGAACGAACTTGCCAGTTGATTTAGACTAACATCATGTCGCTTTAAAGTATATACATATTTGGACTTGCATAGTTTCCACTTGTGGTATATGTCATTGTTATTGGTTTAGACTAACATCAGGTCGCTTTAAAGTATATACTTATTTGGACTTGCATAGTTTCCACTTCTGGTATATCTCCCATCTGTCATTGTTATTGTCAGACACGAAATGGTGGTCCATACCCAAGATGGCTTTTAACTAGGATTGGTGCGATTGCGCACTTGTAACCCTAAAATGGACACATAACATGTTTTTGAAGTCAATAATTAGCATAAAAAAGCACAATATCAAAAACACTTACGATATGATACATTTCGCCTTAGAAACTCACTAGATATATTTCATCTTATCCAGATCAAAAAGAAAATAAAAATTAATTATTATCATTATTATTCATAAAAAGCTTATCGGTTGTAAATATATTGTAATAGGGTGCACTTTGAAGACATTGGAGGTCATTGTTGCCTTAGTCGATTTTTGGATGATTTTGATGGCTTGGATGCTTCTAGATCATGATTTCAACCAAAAATTAAGTGTTTAATCATTTCAGAACTCAGACAACTTAACAAATAAAAATATGTATATAAAAATAATTGATATATAAGTTAAAGAGATCTACATTTTAAAAAAAATATAAAACATCTTAATTTAGGAATCTCCATTGATAAGAACATTGATACATGTTTTTTAAAATGCATATATGTTAATAATAGTAATTTAAAATAAAGTTATAATTTAGTTCATTTTTATGATTTTTTTTTTTAAATATCAGTAATGTCACAAGTATTATAGAGTAAATGTTTTGCTTCTTCTTATGATTGGATTCCTATCAATGTTTAACAACCATTTAATTTATATGGTTTTAATTTAAATTAAAATTCTAGAAGCCCTACTCCAAAATAGACATTCCTTTTGACCTAACAAACAATTCCAATCAAAATTATTAAAAATTAAAAAAGTTAAGGGCTATTGAGACTCTATGATAAGCATAGTCCCACCCATAATGACATTTGGAATTGTGAGAAATTCCATCTAAATTTCCACTCATATCATGCAATCCACATTTAAATATAAACCCTGAACACTGAAGCTTGAACCTTAAAGGTTGAGAGTTCTTTTGTATATCCCCACCCATAAGTGATTGGTATGCTATATAAAACACAACCTATGAATAGAGTAATCAAATAAAAGGATTTTTTAAGCTATACAATAGAATAATAAAATTATTTTTTATTGTTTGTATGGATCAAGTAGTTATTTATGTTTCATTTTGAGAGCTTTTACTTAATTTCCTTAATGTTAGCCTTTATTTTTTTATGAAATGGATCTATTTTTAGTTTTGTTAGGAAATTAAATCATTTAGTAGTGTAATATCAAATCTCAAATCTCATATACATGGTTACCAACCCTATGATGTGTTTTATATATTGATAGCTTAATATGAATGTAATTGGGTTTGGGTACTATAAGTATTAGGTTGTACTCTCTCTTTGTTAATTATTGAATAATTATGAATTTCTTGGAATTCAATGACCTAGATATTCTTGAAATGCTAAACATCTACACATTCCTATTTAAAAGTGGGTTCAAATATATTTTATTATTTACAAGATCACCCTTAAGCCCAATTCATCACGTTGAAAGTTAAGATTGATTGTTCCACTACAAAATATAGTTCGGTTAATGGGTTTGACAAAATTACTTGGTAACAATTTATTTATTTTTTAAACATGATTTATAAAATCTTTGAAATTTCATAAATAATCATTATACACAATTGTACCCAATCATTGTTTAATTTCACATTAAGAATAAAAATGATTAAATATATTTGATCTTTTCAAAATAATATAAAGCACATATTTATGTAAAATTACTTGAAAATAGTTTAAAATCAAATTAGAATTAAAACATCTTAAACATCACATATAACTTATGTTAAATAAAAATTTACTTTTATATTCATAACCAATAATTAATAAATACATATATAATAATCATTAAGGGATGAATAAAAATAAATATCAAATATCCAAAATTTATATTCATAGCCCAAAAAAACCTAACACAATCATATAATACATAATCAATAAAATTAAATATTAAAAATAATGCGATCATGATCGTTTTGAAAGGAAACTGCATTAAAAAAATTTAATTTATAAGTTGTTCTCAGAGACATTTGTTGATAAAGAAAAATATCATTTACAGAGATCGGAGCTCAATGATTCCCATTTGAAACGAACATAGACATTAAATGCCCCATCTTGCAGAACTAAAACAAAAAAATCCGCAACCAACATTAACATGAATACCTTCAACTATGAGCAAAAGAGTTTTTAACAACAAAGGTTCCAATTACAAAATATTAGAAGACATTAATTGTAATGACCTCCACAAACATTGTCAAAAATGGCATCAAACATGCATCTCAGAATAATGAATAAAAAGGAATAATGAATTCTTAGTAGGTGGCTTACTCTTGGAAAAATGATAACTTGCATTTGATTAAATTATATAACCATATTTATGCCCCAAGACATCACTATTTGAAAAAAGCTCTCCTATGTGCATCGTTGCATAATCTGAAATCGTTAGATTATATGTTAGACGATTAAAACATATTCAGTCGTTGGATGAAAAGGCAAAGGTAGTCGCATATAGTTAGTTTACAATGCAATTATGATAGTTCATTAGTTACTAGAAGGTTTCTAGGGCTTCTTCTTGTCCGTTTAGATTCTCTCGGCCATTCAGAATTCCCTACGCTGCAATCCGCTTGCAAGATGGATCACATCATCTACTTCTGCAACGAATCATGAATGTGGTGTGGTTTCAAAGAAATTGGGTGCGGAATATTATGCTAAGAAGATTGGGCACTCGAATTCATTGCCATTCTCCCGGCGCCTACATATGCAGAAGTTTGGCGCTTGAGTTAACCCCAGAAACAAAGTTCAGAGATACTGAATCAGAAGAAAAAACAGAAGCTTGATGGAGATCCAGAAGATGATGATGAAGGACCTTCATGGCTCCATCAAAGTATTCACCGATGGCTTCGTCTCGCATTACACGTCCCCGTCAGAAGAAGTGGCATTTCAGGGCTCCACATCTAAATTCGTTGATGTCACCAAGGGCATTTAGGTTCGCCTCTTCCTGCTGGATGGCATGCCCCATGGCTAGAAACTGCCGCTTATTTTCTACTTCCACGGGGGTGGGTTCCGCTTCAGCTCCACCGCATGGGAAAGCTATCACTTATTCGTGAGCAACCTCGCCAACAGAGCCCGGGTGCTATTAATCTTTGTAGAATATCGCCTGGAGCTTTAGCATCGCCTCTCCGCTGCCTACGATGACTGCTGCCATGCGGTCCAATGGGTTTCCATCGGTGGTGGTAAGGCGAAGCCCTCGCTGAAGTCGTACGTCGATTACTCGATGTGTTTCATGGCCGGGAATAGTGTTGGTGGCATTCACACAGTTGGGTCAAGGACCGTGGGTCGAAACTTGGGGCCTCTGAATATTTGAGGGTTTATTGTTATCCATTCCTATTTTGGAAGTGGGGAGAGAATCAAATGCGAGAAGGTGGCCTCTCAGGTCGACTCTTCTACGATGGAATTAAATGACCTATTTTGGACTTTGGCCCTCCCCACAGGTTTTGACCGTGACCATCTAGCTTGTAATCCATGAGGTTCCGGATCTCTTGACCTCCACAACGTTCTGCTACCTCCCTTGTTGGTGGCTATGGCAGGATTCGATTCTCTTAAAGTGCCCAAATTACTGTACTACGAGCTGTTGCAGAGTTGCAGGAAGGAAGAAGAACTTTATATTCTTCATATACTGAACCTCTTTAGTTTTTTCTTAAGATGTATGCAAATATTTCTTTGGACACATATATCTTTTATGTTTAGATAGTTTCTGATAATTTTCTGTCTCCTTGTACAGAACATACATAAATGTATCATACATATGTTCAGCAATATACTGATCTATATTTCTTTAATAGAAATCTAACAAAAGAAATCTAGCGTTTTTTTTCTTCTGAAAATAATTGTTTGAATCCTAGCCTATATCAGTTCTCCTTTTTCTACTTTGTTTTTTTGGTCATGTTACAGATGTGGATTAGTTAGTTTTCTGGAAAGAAATTTTAGTCATCTATTTTCCTTGTCTTTGTCTACGTTCATATTATCATTATTTGTTACAGGGATGCGAGGAAATAACTCATCTGGACTATGCTGGCTTCCATCTGTTCTATTCTGATTTATTTGCGTCCATCCTAGAGAGCAGTTCGACGATCTCATGTCCCTTCTTGGTTTATAAAAAGGGTTTTTTCAAGGAAAATATATGACAAGAAATTTGAGAATTTAGCTTTCAATGGGAGAAGATATAGAAAAACACCACTCTATCCATGCTTAGAAGTTCTAGATATTCTCAAGCTACATTTCAATTTCTATTATATGGATTGTTTGAAGCTTTAATCAGTTTCCTAGTGTTATATTTTTGCTTATAAGATTTGCAAATTAATGTTATCTTATGAGATAAATTCTAATCTACTTAATTTGTATTTTCTTTTGTTTTGGGTTTAATTGTGTATTCAGATGGACCTTGTTAGGCATGGGGGTGATTCTTTTGATAGAACAAAGGATACAAATGGGGATCATAAGGTCATGACTTTGCCATCTCATCTCTCTTACTTCTTTTGCAGGTCTATCATAGAAACTGAGATTTGGAAAATAACTATTTATTTTTATTTTGTTTATTTATTTTTTGGATGCAGATACTTTGAAGGCTTGCTCAGAATCGTGAGACTACAAGAAAAATTTGATTGAGAAAAAAGGTGAGTATCTACTGTATTTAATCTTCAGAGTATCTTATTTCAGCATTAAAATGTTTCTTAGGGCACATTTGCAATGTTAACAAACTTATCACATATATTAGTATGAATAGGAGCCAATCAAAGTTAAAACAACACTTGTGTCTTATCTTGTGTCAAAATTATTTTTATTGATTCATTATCTCATTAGAACTATAGGTTTTACAGTTGAGCATAAACCCCCTTTTCCTTTGGAAATGTAGACCTGCTGCTAGATATTTGGTGGGAGAGAACAGAGTCCTATCCAACTCTCTACTTGCTTAACAACATTAGAAATATTTGTTGAATTATAGCAATATAATGTTCTTGGGATTATTTCAGATGACCAAAAAAAATGTAATAGTCATATCTACATAATTGTTAAAGTATCTTACTAGAATTCTCCCCAAAATTTAGCCAAATATAAATAGATCATTTGTAAAACTTAAACTTTGACATTACCATGAACATCTAGATTAGACTCAGTGATAAATTTAAATATATACTATATATTCTAAAAATATATCTATGAACACCTGAGCACACTTGAAATTTTGATTCCATTACATGTGTAGTTGGGATAAAATTAAATAAAACCTGCTATTGAAGCTTGAAATTGTTCCTTTTTTACTAGCCTTTTTTCCATCTCATTTCACCTTTCTGTCATCATTTTACAATATTCTCAACATTTTCAAGGTCAAGATCAACTCCTGAAAGGTATCTATCATTCATAGTTATAATAAATGTTTCTTAATGAGTTATAACTAAAACACTCTTATAGTGACAAAATCATAAACATTCTGCAACTAATATCTGTTTCCGCAGTAAAATCCATTGTTAGACATGTTTTAGCACTCCAATAAAGAGATGAAGACTACAAGGAGGTGACAAATGTCTACCACATGGATTACCACCTAGCAGCATAACTTTCTAAGCTATGAATATTGGGAAATATAGAAGTCAAATTCAGAGTCAAACTATGTAAATCACGTGTAGTGATCAAATGAAGGCAGCAACAAACATCAAGTGAACGAGACTCAAGATGAATTAGCTATTATATTTTGGATTGAACTAAATCTCCTATGAATTGCTCTTACAATAGCAAGTCATAAAGAGATTGTGTGTAGAAGTGAATCGATCTCGTAGATGTCAAATAAACTCGTATTATGTTAGCATAAAAATATTTAAAATAATTTTACCAACCTTGTATAAAAGGCTATAAGTTGTTGTTTCAATATAAAGATCACTATGTGTTACGCACGTGTGAAGAACCTGTGATTGATAGTTGACTTTCACTCACAGGAGGGCCCCCTTTGAGCTGTGAGTTTTTATTCATAATTTTCATTTTGGATTACTTGTATTTAGAACTCTAATTTATTTTTAGAATTTTTTTATTATCGTAGTTACATTTTTGATAATTTCTCATTTCCTTGAGTACTCATAAAAGGAAAAATATTAAAAATATTTTGGTTGTTGAATGCATTTTTTTTCTAGCACTTGCTTTCATAGCTTAGTTGAGTTTACTTATCAGCGATGAAATAATTTTTAGAGAATAAAAGCGTACATAAGTAACCATTCTCAAGTTGTAAAGTTTTTCCCATTTTTTGCTAATAGGAATCAATTTTTTTAGTGTCAATTATCTTTCATGCAATTAATATAGAACTTCCTGACTACAATCTAGTATAAAAGTTTCTTTCTGCAAGATTAGTATAGAATGATTTCAATTTTGCAAGATAACACGAGACTATTTATTTCTTAAAATTTAGTTTCTAAACATTTTTTTCTTTCATTCAAATAAGAGGAAAAGTTTGAAATATGCATTTTAGATATATTTTTAATTCCTGCAAGATAGTGAATTTCAATTCAATTAATTAGAATTTAATAGAACTTTAGATTTAAAGAACATGCACATAATTATTCTCCAAATTGTATTTGTCCATATATATAATTAGTTTCATTTATAGAATCAATCAATCCATGGAAAAAATCCTAGCACATATAGTACAAATACATTTCATCATTCTACAAACATTGGTTGAAAATTAATGAAGTAATCTAAGAATAATTAATTTACCAAACACCTAGAACAAAATAGTTTTGTAAATTTAAATTACAATAATAAATCCCATATAAACCAAGAAGATATACCTGTATTGCCAATTTATTTATTGCATGTGAACCTCCATTGACGACATTGAAACCGGGTACTAGCATCACCAATGGTTTGTTAACAACAAGGATTGCAATATGTTGCATTGTATTATTGTAAGGTTAGTACCTCCCAGTGGCATTACTGTATGCATACTCAATATTAATGTACATAAGAAGCATCGTAAAGATACTATAAACATGAAACACACCATTAAAACCTTGCAAAACATCATCCATCTAAGGAATAACACCTCCAAAAATGTTGGAAGCATATAAAACTAATTTCAACCAATACTTCATAAAAATTTTATAATTATTTCAAAAGATTCCAAGGGTCCAAGAAGAAAAAGTACTTGATAAAGAGATATCTTCTTAGCATAATCCCATGATTTAAAGACTACAATAGATACAACTAATATAACATTTTATCCAAGTTCGTCAAATTCAGAGACATAAAAAACTCATGTAAATATTTTTCATAAACCTAACAAAATCAGATAATCAAATATTTTCAAGGCATAACTTAGCAACACCAAAATGACATGCACATTTTTTTTGCGCCAATCCCATTGGTTTAGAGTTCCATCAAGCTCCTGTACCATGAAGCTATTGATTCGAGTCTCACATATTGGATACTATAAGCATAAAGATTAACTTCTAATGAATAACAATACTAAGACAAAATCTAAAAATATGGCATAGCAATAGCAGAGGATGAGTAAGAATTAGTAAATGATTTAAATACCTTTCCAATAAGGGTAGGTCTGATAATTTATTGACATTTTCAATAGTTTTTCAAACAAATTGAAAATGAGATTCAAATTATCGTAGTGAACTAATTGTACATATTAAGACATAAAAAAAACAAGAGGGGGGATAGCGAAGAGAACCCACTACATAGCCAAAATATTTTATATTATTAGAAAACTATATAGCTGAAATTGAACATGGTATCTCTAAAATTATAATAAACAGATGTAGAAAATCCAATCAAGTTGTTGGTCAGGGTTTCGAATCCCATGGGCAATAGAAGAAGCTTTTCTTGTGAGTTCATTTTTCTGGGACAAATTATTCTCCAATGACATTATTTTTTCAATGTAAATCATGATATTCTGTGGTGTGTATGCCAACAGATTGAGTAGGGGCTTTGTCTTCTATAAGAAGAAAAAAAACCGCTCCAAACTTTCTAAGACAAAAGGCACCAACATTAAAAGAACAATTTAATTTAATTTCAATTAACCAGATATTTCTATGGCTCTAACCTTGGGTTTCCTTCCAGTTGAGTTGAGTGTTTGCTATGGATGTTGATCTATTCCTTGCAGGGTTCCATATGTCCCCCCAAAATGGGAAATTCCCAAATTCGAACGGATCCCCAAAATCTGTTGAGAAGGGATCGAAAACGATCAATCGTTTGTCAAAGAAGCAGATATTACTATGGCTCTAGCCTCAGGCTTAGGATTAGGTTTCTAGTGAATTTTAATAGTGAGAGCACTAGTTTCCACTATAACCCTTACCTGGTCTACCTTGTCATTTTCCGGGAAGAAAATGAATGGAAATTTTTATTTATTTATTTATTTTCCATGAGATCTCTCATTAAGTTGTCGCTTATCATTATTTTTCTCTTCTTCTTTCCTATTATCACCACTTATCTTTAAAACATTGTCATATTTTAGCATTATGTTTACCTCCTCTTTTTTCAAACCTATGACGAATGACAGGTAACTTCTCGACGCTAAATATTAACAAATCCAAAAAATTACTAACACCCGTAATGAAAATGTTAATGTTGAAAAGAAAATAACAATGTAGAAATTATTGAGCATTGGTGGATGATAGGTAATAACGTTTTACAGTCAGATATTTATTTGATGGGATTCTATGGAACTGTATGTTGCACTATTAAAATTTTTCCTCTTCTATGTGAAACACTTGATGGATGCAACTTGGGGGAATAATATTCTACTAATAAAAAACTATGCACCATCAAAAATTTTGTAACCCAATCCATAATATAAAAATTATGGTCATCTTCCACCTCTTTCTTTTCATACTCTTTCTTAAAACCTACCAAGACCAGCAAATAAAGACTAGGGGCTAAATATCAACAAATCTAGAAAATTTGTAATGAATGGAACAAAAACTATGTAACAGACATGATGAATACCTGGATTATCAGCCTTGAAGGTGTATATGTCGGAAGTTTCCTTCCAATCGAGCTGGGTGTTGGCTATGGTTGTTGAGGCATTCCTTGCGTAGTGCCCCATGTCCCCCCAAAATGGAAAAATTTATAAATTTGAAAGCATCCCAAAATCTGTTCAGAAGGGATCGAAAATGTTGGATAGTATACCGAAGAAGAAAGGACTGAAATAATGTCGATCTTGAATGTGATGCCTTCACAAACATGGAGAGTTGATCTTGGTGAAGCTTTTCGATGGATAAAGGAGCATTTATGAAAGTACCTCGAAATGGGTAGAATGTTCAAGAATGAAGTTGAAGAAACCCTAAGAGAAGAGTTCTACTGTGAAAAACAAAAACACAAATGCAAATGTCAATCTCACCATCATGGAGGGTTATATGCCATGTCTTATCATTCATTTGAAACTCCGATGACACGCTATTCTTCAATTGTCTAACATTTGATCCGATGGTGAAGACCAATGCAGAGTGGTAACCGAGGGAGTTCTTCTCAAAGAGGAATGCCTTAAAACGTATTTACTACAAGCATGTGTTTCATTATATAATGAGGAATCTTTAAATATTTTATCTATTTATAATTTATGTTCATTGCTAATGTTGATCATCATTATTGGTTTATATTTATATATGTAAGCTATTGGTTCTTATTTATATATGTATGCTATTGGTTTCTATTTATGTATGTATGCTAGTAAAAGTATAATAGTTATTCTATACCATGAAGGGAATAATTTTACTATTGGTCAACAAGGAGTGTGGTTATTGGTTGTTATTTGAAACATAGTTTAATTTTTTGGATGTAACGCTCAACCAGAAGGGTGATGGGAGATTTAAATATCAAGTCCATGCAAAGAAGTCACACATAGAGGGATGTCTGTAGGTCATCACCACCTAGGTCAAAAGTTTTTTTTTATAGCCAACTCCAACATTTATTTTTGATGCTCAACAAGAAGGGTGATGGGAGACTTAAGTATCGATTCTATATGAGTAAATAAAGCATAGAGAGAAACCTTAGAGAAAACTATCATCATCATCGAGCTCAAAAAGTAAGGATAATTCACACCTTTGCCACAAGGGACACAATAATCTTGGATGCAAAGAGTTGAACTATGAATTAAATAACCTTAGAATGAATTTTGAATGAATGGTGATAATGTTTGGTACATTGAAAAGGGAAGTCACCATGTAATGATCACTTGAAACTTACATAGGAATATGGATATCAGAAAACTCACATTTCCATATATAAAAAGTACCACAAATCAAATTAAAAAGATACTATGAAGTTGAAATATCATGATAGCCTTCACTCTAATGATCACCATGAGAATCTGGGTGTACTTGGCGATGAACTCATTAGATTTGAGGAAATTGAAAGATGTATATAAATCCCATGTCCCTATGACAAATATTATATTGGTGAAATTTTACACTCGCTACTATTTGACTTGAAAGAAAATACAATAAAAAACTTAGAGACTAAACCTATAAATCAAATCTCATAGGGAGCTCTCCTAAGATTAAATAAATGATGCAATTATAACCCACAATATAACCATTGCAACAAAGTGGAAGTGCATGCATGGTTAAGAAATATAAATTTAGTATTTATTCTACAACACATGCACATTCAAATTAAAAACATCTAGAACATGATCAAGAAACATATGACAAAATTTGATACGAAGGATAACTTTAATTCATGATTTTCTCATTTCACCATATATACATGTGAAATACATCAAATAAGAAAGATACTACTACAACATGCATTTGTAGGTGTTAAGGTATGCTATCTTTGCATAACAACTATAAATAAAAAACAGTTAGATTTAGAAAAAATAACACACAATAATACACACATGCACACAAAATAAATGAAGAACATAAATATGGTTAAGATACTAACCTCATTAATGAAGCATTCATGTATAGTGGCCTCTATTATATTGTAACAAATATAACTATAACTTAAGAATTTGTAAGAGTCAAATGAACTAGGATGTTAACACCTTGTCTATCAATATGCCCTCTTCTAGGTTGATGCTGCTATATGGCCTAAAACCACAACCCCTTCAAAAAAACCACTTGAATATCCCTCCTAGTGGGATAATTTTGTCAATATGTTTTACTACACCATGCTATTATTCAAGGTGGATATGGATGTCGAGGTCTAATTAATGTTTTATATTTTGGGAGGATGTTAGATAAGGAAGTTAGGCCTCCATGTGGTGAGATGGGGAACTAGTAGTACGTGATGGATGTTATGGTGGATATATATGTATAGGTCTAACTAATGTATTATACTATGTTTGGATGTTATATAAAGTAGATAGGCATCTACTTTGTATGATGAAGACCTCGCAATGGGGTCATGCCTAACATGGACCCATGATGACCCATTGGAACTCACCAATGTCAAATTACTTGACACGGTGACCTAAAAAAAACTCATTGTATAAATTTATAAGAAAATGTAGAGGAACATCCCTATTATTTTAGGGAGGTTTTCCAAATACGATAAATCACCTATCCATCCAAATGCCTAAAATGGTATTTAGGTACAGTAGTCCATACATATGCATTCCATTATGAATAATGGTTGCAATTTTATTTTCCATGTCAATGGATCTCATTGTGAATAGTGGTTGTAATTTGGTTGTAAATTCAATAAACAATATCATCAATTCTAATTTTGAAAAGATGTTTTCTCGAATTTTGTTTTCATATAAATGTATCCTAAAATTTCCATACATTTTTGCATTGTAATTAGAAGTGTATATTAATTGGTTTACAAACTTAACCATATAAGAAACAATGGTTTCTAGGGATGAAGCTAGTGACAATCATAAATTCTATCTGAAATTTTCTAAATAGTATATAAGGCTTCTTAGAAACTGCAACCCTACATCAATTTCTATGTTTATGTTTCTTGATTATGGGTTGGGGTGTGGTGTGAGTTTATGCGGTGACGTTGGGTTCGGTTTTTATACAAGATTTTTGTTAATTAGGTATGCTATAATTAATCAAGGAAAATTAAACTTTTATTAATCTTTTAGCATTTAAATAAAGTAAAAAGAAAAATAAAGAAATAAAGAAAATAACTACAAGGAACTAATTTTTGACCACATCAATAATGTTTAGTAATGATGTTTGGTAATGATTAGTCCATAAATTTTGAGAGAGTTTGTTGATGAAATAGACGGACCACATGCTTGAAATTATTTTTTCTAATAAGAATAAATGCATATTCATAGAGAAAATATATGTTCTTAGCACCACATAAATATTCTTATGAAAACATGTGGATACTCTTATAAATATTCACACTCTCAATAATGTGAACATTCTCTTAAGGAATGCGCACATGTTCGCATTTATTTAGAGGCCAGGTGGAAATTTGGAGAAACTTGAACATCGAGGCTCATGAACATGTGTTACTAAGAACATATGTTCATTGTCCCATGAGAATGTTAGTAGGAACCTCATTACCTCTTTTTCAACCATCATCTTTAAGTAAGTTCCCATTTATATGTTTAGTATTAAAGTAGATAATGTGTATAACCAATTATATAAAATATGGTTTTTTAAACAATTAATACTATGTAATCATATAACTTTCAATTTAAACCTTAATAATAATAAAATATTTTATATATTTATCAAATTAATCTAATAATACAAATTACAATCATATAGACATTATAAGTTCTTTATTTTTTTCTTATAAATAAATTTTTATTTACAAATATAAACAATTAAATATATATATATATATATATATATATATATATATATATATATATATATATATATATATAACTCCGACCACCATCTTTAGTTCATGTATATAAGTTAATATTAAAAAAAAAAAAAAATTCTTAAATAATTAAATCTATATAATCATATAACTTAGCATTTAAACTTTAATAATAATTATTTTTTTTATACATTTATCAAATTAATCTAGCAATGCAAAATCCCACACACATTATATCAAATTACAATAATATTATAATCCTTATTTTTTATCTTATAAATAAATATTGATCTACAAATACATATAATTAAGTTTATAAAATTATATAAATTTAAAAAAGTTATAAATTTATATAATACAAACCATTAAATTTATAAATTGAATTATAAACACCCTAATATAAACACATTATATATAAAAGTGGAATTGAGATAATATAAACACATAAAATATATAATAAATTATTCAATTTCATGATCTAATAATTAAAATACAACTATTTATAATTATAGAAATGGAAGTGAGATTGATTATATATATATAATCAATCTCACTTCCATTTCTATAATTATAAATAGTTGTATTTTAATTATTAGATCATGAAATTGAATAATTTATGATTATTTGTAAAAGAACAACATTTCCTGTATTATCGACAGTAATGATCCATTTTTTGAATCATAATTGCGTTATCTCTAGTGAAATTATACACCCTTAATAACTCTAAATAGAATAAAAATCATTTATACACCAGCATCTCACATATGATAATTATGCTTAAGTCGTAGAAGATTACATGTCTGGAGTTATGACTATATAGTAGTGCTGTATCGCTCTAATATTAATCATGATATTCGGTGGTTCATAACTCTCATTTTTAGACACATTAAGTGAAGAATTTAATCATCAAAATAATATACTTGTCGATGGTTATAACATTGCTTACGTATGCTGCTAAGACATTGAAGCTAATTCTCAGTTTTATGTTTTTTTTTTTCTAATTTTATTTTTAAAATATGAAAATGAGTGGATAAAATTATCTCTTTATCGAGTTTATACAAAATAATATATATATATATATATATATATATATATATATATATATATATATTATATTATATTATATTATATTATATTGAAATAT
The DNA here is from genome assembly GCA_034641835.2 of Pinus albicaulis. Classification (NCBI taxonomy): domain Eukaryota; kingdom Viridiplantae; phylum Streptophyta; class Pinopsida; order Pinales; family Pinaceae; genus Pinus; species Pinus albicaulis. Next base: position 594,346,648 of record CM076578.1, on the reverse strand, counting down.
TTTATTTATAAAAATATTGAAATTTTTTTGTTAGTGGTATTTTTTGACTAAGACAAATTAATTTAAATAAAATAATACATATTTTTTTTAATTACATAATTTAAATTTTAAATTCATTTACTCATGTGACAAGTATATATATTTCTATATCTAACTTTTAATGCTATAATAATCAACTAAATATGCCTATAAAGTTACCAATATGAATAGATTATTTTAATTCATATAAGTTTATTTTAATAAAATTATTAATCTTAGTTTTAAAAAACAGTATTTAATAGTTTAATGTTATATTTAGGTTTTCTTTTTAATCATGGATTATATCTTACAGCAAAATGCAAATTTTTTTTTAAATCATGAAATAAAGTTTAATTTGCATTTGAAATAATGATAGAATTGTTAATTATACAAGATATTGTATTAATATTTATAATTTTATTATTAATGATTAAAAACATGATTAAGAATATGTATTTTTTCTTAAAAATTCTAGAATCAAAGCTAAAAAAGTAGAGTATATATGCTTTTAGAGTGTGGTGTGCCTTAATAAACTTACGATAAAATTAATAAACAAAAATAAATTCCTTATCCTACAAACATAAATATCCCATACACAAATTTAATGTCAACAATAACCTTAAAATTAAAAAATATTATTATTTATCATTATAAAAACCACTCATTCAAAACAACAACGATTTAATATAAATCATTCTCAAAGTATCAAGGTTAGAAAAAGATAAAAAAATGTTTCACTATCGTAGTGAATTCGATTCCCTCTCGGAGCAGATTTGATACGTCATGAACTAATATATCTATTCACTCGACCATGACTTTATAATACGCGTCATGCACATATTCGTTGCCCTACTGTAATCATCAACCCAATTGGACGGATATGGGCATGTCCTGTGCCATGTTATAGTAATAATCTAATAATAGAAATACTGTCCAATCCACAACACATAAACCACTGTATGGCCATCAGTGTCAAAATTCACAGAGTAAAGATTCTTCGAATTCAAGTTATTTAAATAAATAAATGCCATAGGTCAATGTGAAAATTCACAAGTAAAGTTTTTTCGAATTCAAGTTCTTTATATACATAAATGCCATAGGTCCGACTACAAATGTCAAACTGGTTTTGAAAATAGAGTGAAACGGACTTGTCAACCAATCCACTCAATTAAAAAACACCATACATTTCTGACCCGTTGAAAAACGAAGTAGGTTGTGACAATAAAACCAGCATCCTAGTTTTTGAAGTTGGTATTAGATCCCAACTGTAGATCAAGATTTTGACATGTTTTGAAGTTTGTGTTATACCCCAACTGTAGATCAAGATATCGATAATTAGTTTCATGCAAATGTGGTTGACCCGGCTGCACACGACAACTCGGCTGCACACGAAAAACAGGGGCCGAAGGTGACACGTAAATAGGGTTTTTCTCTTCTGATTGACAAAATGGATGGTCGTCCACAGTCTCTCCCAGTGATCCACGACAATCAGAGAACTGAACATAAACCAAGAGACAAAATGTTAGCGAGTGTACATAGAGAGATAGCGAATAATAAAAACATATGAAGATAGGTTATTCAATATGAATCTAGGGTTAGTGACCATTAGATTTTCGCGACATTTCAAGAATCTACCATCTATATAAATTCAAGCATGTGGACTGCAGATTTTCTAACAGAAATGAGAAGGTCACTCGTTTGACCACTCATGAATTCTAAAATATTAGGAGAATCTGCAATAAAATCATTAAGGGTTCATTTTTTTACTCTCACAACATGGATATTCAGAGAATCTGCAATCCATATAAGTTCAGGACTTACTTACCATATATAGGTCTTTTTTCTTCTCTGAAAAACCCTGATTATGTCCTAGCCTTCTTTTGGACTCCTCAAGTTCTTGGGTCATAGCCTCAAGCTTCTCTTCCATACGTTGAAACTGCATTTTTAAGCGTCCAAAAAACCCTAAGGATCAGCTACAGTGGCTAGTATGAAAAACCTACAAAATTTTAAAAACCTACAAGAAATAAAATCGTGGAAGCGAACTCACCCTCTTCTTTCGTACCCTACTTGTTACGATTTCAAGTTGGTCTTCGAGTTTTTGCAGTTCATTCACAGACAAAGACTCCAAGTCATCTCCCGTCATATGTCTGAAAATACAGAGATTTCATTTCAAGAGATCATGTGGTGTGGCAACGTAACAAATAATCTAACTATTCCAAAAATTAGTGTTACCTGATAAGCCGACGTAGCCCCACAAGCTCATTGTTACCCTTGACAACACAGCAACCCATAAATAAATTAATCTACAAAAACAATACTGTTAAACAAGAATCACTTAAAAATATTTATTTTTTGAGACTGCTTATCAACCTAAATATATAGGGCAGAAGGAGTGCAAGCTTACTAGATCATCGCTCAGTTTACCTCTAGAGCTATTCATATATTTCTCCACAATTTGCTCTATGCTTTTCACACATAATAATCAATTCAGTCCTTAATATTTACAAACACAAGAAAAAATATTGAAGCGGCTAGGTATAGTAAAACCTAGTCAGAAAAAATATTGAAGCCGCTAGGTATAGTAAAACCTAGTAGACTTGAAAGAAAGTTAGACGGAACCTAGTAAAACCTAGTAGACTTGAAAGAAAGTGAGATGGAAAAATGTATCAAGTTAGATGGAAAAATGTATCAAAATTTACCTACTGTTAGGGCTTGAGTATTCATAATGCTTCCCACTGCTAGAAAAAATAATAAGAGCAACTTCAGCGGCACATAAAATAGAAAGCTCCTTTGCTTTCTTCTTAAGCCCAGCTTTGCGCTTAGAGAACGTTACTTGCCTGTTAGTTATGTTCTCAATCCTCTTTATCTCTATCTTTCCCCTCCCCATTCTCTTCATATATAAATTACTACCTCATCAATAACTAGTTTCTTCAGAAATAATCATCACAAGACTGGCAGCCATGGAAGTTGTAACTAGTGCTCACTTAAATAAAGAAACTGAGGGAGAGAGAAGGAAAGCGGTAGCATGTGATCGTCGAATGGCAGACGAGAGAAGGCTGTCAGGTCCACACATGTGGAAACCATTTTCTAGGGTTTGTGCAAAAGGCTGTACCTTTCCCAATCTCACAGTGGTTGATCAGCTACGAGGACGAGAACGACGATCGTGTGTACATCTTCTCAATAAAAAATCGATTGAACGATCCACGCGTCAATTATCTTAAGTATCAGGACTTCCTGGACCACAATATAATGATGGAAGAGTTGCAAGTAATTGGTACCCGTAGCAAAAAGAACCTATCGAATTTATTACAGCTATAGAGAAACAAAGTCCCTGAACTTTTGAGGGTTTGCCAATTCGCTGTCTTCACGCAAACGTTCCAAATGTCCTTCCAGAAATCTTACACACCTAACGTCGCTTTCAACCGGGTTTTTCAGTATAAACATGTCTAGTCCAACTTCATCTGAAATGTCCCATTATAATTCTTGGTTCATCACAGATACGCTGCCTTGCCATATACTATAAATAAAACCAGTGTTGCAAGAAATTTGGAAATTGGGTTCATAATATTTGGTTAATCGCAGACCTACTGCATTCTTATTAGGATTTACATGCCTTGTAGGATATTAGAATAAAACCAGTACGAGAAAAGGGACAATCCCTATCTTCGTTTCTTTTCTAAAAAGCGAGGGTTAAAGTTGAAAGGGAAACCTAGGGCCATTGTTCTGGACATGATTTTTGAAGGTTGACTAGCTAGAGTTGGTTGATGATTTTCAGCATTTTTATAATCATCATATTCTATATGTAGGTTTAATGTTATTATTATTTTTTTAGAAATTTCATATTAATAGGTTTTTTTATAATGAAAGATGATTTATAGAATTTTAATATACTTAATTATTATAATTATTATAATGATATAACTTAAATTACTTATAAATATTGATATTAAATAATATATTTTATATTACTAAAATAAATAAATAAAACAAAAAAAAAGCTATGTCATAATATTATTTCAAATTATTATTGTTACTATAAAATAAGATATATACATTTTGAGTAGGCCTAATGGTTAAGAGCATGTGTTTCCTTTTAAGAAGTTACAAATTCAAAACTAGAGGGGATTGAGTATATATGTCTTCCTAGACATAGCAATGAAATGATCCCTTGTTTGGTGTTTGGCTTGGCCTTGACCTTAAAATTGGATATTAATAATACATTTTTAATTTTCGATATTTATGTCTAATTAATTATGAAGATTTTTAACATAAATAGGTTTTGTTACATTACCATAGATTAGTACTATTACTTATCAAACAATAATTCATTTCATAAGATACTTGTATCTATAGAATTTTGTTTTAATTAATCAATTCAATTAAAAGAATAGAAAGGACAACTATTTTTGAGATAAATATCAATTGGCACAATAATTATCACGTGGGCTATAGTGATTTAGCCTCCAAAGAATATTCAAGAATACTCCTAAAAGTATGATGAAAGGTTGATATTTATCTCAAAAGTATTTATGTTTTTCCCCTTTCAATTAAATTGATTAATTAAAAAATAATTTGTATAAACTTATGTCATATGAACATGAATTATGTTTTTTTGGGCAATGTGGTAATAGTAGGTCATGGTATTAGCCCATGATATTGTAATAAAGCCTATTTAGAGATTGAGAATTTCCATGAAAAAGTGGGATTGAATCTGGATGGTTAAGAATTTAGTTACATGTTTTTTTGATATAAATATGTATCTTTAACTCATGCTTTAATTCTTTTTATCATTAAGAGTAATAATAATTTGATAATAATAAGTAGTAATAGCTATAATTTATTTCATTTTCATTTTATTTTTAAACCTTGGTAATGTGACATGTATTATTAGGTAAATGTTTTGATGTTTGTGAACATTTAACAAATAATATTATCTAGATAAATGTTGAAAAACATTCTTATAATTGTCTAATTTATTATAAATATTTTGATACCTTTCAACATTTACCAAATAATATTATCTAGATAAATGTTAAAAGACATTCTTATAATTATCTAATTTATTATAACTTTTTTTTTTTATTAGACTAGATTAAAATGTACAGTATAGTTTCTGCATTTTTATAAATTAGTATAATGTTAATATAATGGAAAAACAAAAATTTTACAATAAAACGCTATTACCAAAATTACAATAAAGCAATATTTATATAATAATACAAAAATTCGAAACAAAACAATCATAACAACAATCAATTTCAGCCCCATAAAAACTGAAACTTACTTTCGTTTTACTTGTATGGTCTGTCGCCCATAAGAACAGAATCTCAGGCTAATCAGAAACCAATATGCAGTTTACTTAAGTGGGCTAATGACAATTATAGTATATACTTAAAATGATAAAAGGAGAACTAATAAGATACCTTGCCTGCGTAATTATCTTTGAAGTTCAGAGACAAAATTATTTGTAATGAGTAGTTTTTTCATTGAATCTTACTGTACCATAAGATGTCATTACTTGCTTCAAGAATTCTTGAATGCAGGGCGTCTCGTAAACACATATGGGCGATATGTTCAATCCAGCCTTTCTTCTCCCTATTCCATATAACTTATGGCGATTCTTTTGATCAAAGAATTTCTCGAAGGGCGTAGCTTCCTATATGTAGAGGAAATCAAATCAATTTTCCTATACGATTTTATACCCGTAAATTGTTTTGGATTTGTGTCTTTGTATCGAGATAGTTTCAACCGTTAGTTTAATGAATTAAAGAGTTAGGTTAATGAATTATTTTTGTGGTATTTTATGCTCTATGATAACTTGGTTTCCTAGCAGATACGAGGATTAAAATTTGTTTTGGGTTTATGAAGAAATAGTGATGTGCTAAAATAATATAATATTGATAATTGAAAATAGTTGAGAATGTGATAAAGGATAAGCAATGATATTTACGTATAGATATGAGTGTGAATGTTTTCAAATTTGTATTAGTTTTAAAAATACTTACATTCTTCCAAGGTTGTAAATTCAATATTCTTGAATTTCTATATAAATGTAGTTTGGATTTTTTAAGAATATATATGCATTTTTTTTAGGAGTACACATGCACTTTAAAACATGTGTGAATTCCAAAGGAGGAGCACACATGTACTTTAATTGTGTGCATACTCATGTTACAATGTTGAGGAAATCCAAGGCCCATAGGTAGTGCTAAAAAAGGTTAATGGTACATATATACTTTGTAGGATGAAAGTGATGTGCTTGAGAGGAAATTTGTGGTGTCATGGTTGGTCCTAGAAACCTCAAAGATGCTTTTAAGTTTTAACTGTTGGGTTTGATTCTTTAACCATATACAAGGTCTAGAGGCTCATACTTGACGTCCACAACCTCATATTGTTGACTATCCTTGTTACCACTTGAACTAACATCCTTGTAAAAATTCCTAACACATGTTACAACTGTGGGAACAAAATGGAAAATGCACCAATATCACCTGAGTCTTATTGCCCAGTCACTTTAGGCCAACTCCAAGAATCCAAAGGGGTTATTCCTATGAAATTTGAAGTAAAGCTCTTTGAGTGAATTGTGACCATCCAAAATTATGATTTACATTAAATGAATGAAAAATTTATAGAAAAAAGAAAATGCACAACAATGCTAATTTATGATGAAATTCTTGAGAGGTTACAAGTTAGGAACAATGAAATAAACCACAAATGAATTTTCTTGACAATGAAGGTTAGGAGCTACTAAATGTGTGATCCAAATTAGACGTGTATGAGAAAGCACGAGTAAAATTTCAAAGTTGTAATCATATGATTATCACTCTCCAAATAAAACTTTGAATGAGACAATAATCACCTTCAAGTTACTCTAAGGTACAATGGTATAACTAGCATAAACCAATGTTACAATGTGCGCTTTTGCTACCAAATGATTATATGTCGAAAAAATATAATCCTATCACTATCCTCAACTTCTAAGTATATTATAATGATAAAATATTGTAAAAAAAATTACAATTAGAGAGTGAAAAGGACCATCCAAGCAAGTGATTAAGCATTATAAAGCACCATGAATTGGATAATCTCACATGGGAATGAGATATAATGTAAAGTAAGAACCCAATAATTGTGAGTAACAACTTTGACTATGAACAAGGGTGGTATGTGTAGGAGGGACTTCTTACGATCCTATAGCAAAGAAGGTAGCTCATTATTTTTGGGGACATGAAAGGGCCTCTAGCATCCTCATCAATATATAGCGGTGCACTAAGTAAATAAGGCACATTGGTGCGTATACTACTCGATAGCACTAGAAAATGGTTAAATATAAAAAAGAAATCATAAAATTTATTTTTTCCAATGCAATGTTATTCTCTCATAACGCCGTGGTGCTAAATCGCTATAAAAATGTCCCGATGCTTAAATAATATGGTGCACTATTTTGGGATTTTTAATTTAAAAATAACATTGTTCATATTACATTATACACATCGGTAGTGTTAATTGAACTAATAGCCTCGATGCTTAATAGAAAATGGTGCACCGTTGTAAGGTTATTTTTTATACCAATAAAAACAACGATGCACTATGTTTATAATGTGCACATGTGAGTACAATATATTGTCATGAATCACAGATGCTATTCATATTTATGAAATCTTGGTACGTAAACAACATGGTGCACGTGGAAGTGTTTTTAAGTTACAAATGGAGGTGCACTTCGTAAAAAATAAGCATTGTTGAAGTTGATAGAATTGTAATCGTGATAACTGAAAATAACACACCGTGGAAGGGTTATTCTTAATTTATAATTTTTATGCGTTAAAAAAATTCATAGTTTATACCTTGTGAACGCTATATGTATGCATTGTTAAATAATTCCTTATCATGTAGGCTTATCGCTTATTATTACCAAAAATAATTTATTATATATTCTTGTTAGAATAGCGCTAAATATTGATTGAAAACTATTTACATTAAAAACTCAAAACCTCAAAAAGTTTGATTGCACTCTTTTCTAAATTTTCAAATCACTTTAGATTTTATGGTTTGGCATGCAAATGGTTAATCAATTTGGAATCCCCAAATATTATTCTGAGGCTCGCAACCATATCCTTGAAATCTAAAAAGTTTATTGAATTTCACCATGATCGTATTGAAATTGCAATGGAAGATATTGTGCAACCCGCAATGTCATCCTCCAAATTTGAAAAAGATGTATAATCGTGTACTCTAACTATTTGACAGTTTTTTCTTTTCAAGGAATTTATGTTTTAGATTTATGAGGAAGTTATATAGATTATAATTGGGTAAAATTTGTGTGCTTTTGAAGGTGCTAAATACTTTTTATATATCAAAATTTATGAAGAGACAAAATTTTATTTTAAATTATATTTTTTAAATTAAAAAAATAGAAATCAAATAGCTAAATTGGGGAGATACACCATTCTAGATAATATTTCATATACTATTCGATAGCATAGACAATGGTAAAATTTTAAAAAATGGTGGTTGTAAAATTCATTTTCGCGATTTTGATGTTATACTCACATAAATCATTGGTGCTTTCCCATTTGTACGAAAGCCCTGGTGCATAAAAACATGGTACACTGGGGAACAATTTTTAATATAAAAATTAGTAGTGCACTCCTCATATAATAAGAACTAGTGCGATAAAAAAATTGTACGTCCTAGTGCTTAATAGATAGTGGCGCACTATTTGATGGTTATTTTTTTTTTAAATAAAAAATAATGTTGTGCTTATTAACTGTGGAGCACTAGTGTGTGTACTACCTGATAGCACTAGACTAGTGTAAATTTGAAAAACTGTCGATTGTAAAATTCATTTTCACCATTTTGATAATATACTCCCACAAAATCTCGGTGCTTTGAAATTTTCTGAATGCCCAAGTGCGTATACAACACGCTGCACCATTACATGGTTTTTAATTTAAAAATAGTGACACACTAGGTGAAACTCGAGCACTAGTGTGTATACTTCTCGATAGTTGTAGAAAAAGGTTTAATTTAAAAAATGTCAGTCGTAAAATTCATTTTCACAATTTTGGTTCTATACTCCCATGAAGCACCAGTGTTATTCCTGTTTTGAAATGCTCTGATGCTTAAATAACATGGTGCACCATATTAGAGTTCTTAATGGTTGGGTGCATTCGGTGAATTTAAAAACACCATGTTGTTAGGTGCACACCGTTAGTGGTTGGGTGCATTCGGTGAATTTAAAAACACCATGTTGTTAAATTATATGATGCAACACTTTAAAAATCATAATTTTAACGATAGTGCGTGTGTCAAAATTAACTTCTCTATGCATCTATTTTTTCGAAATGCACTTCCAAATATTTAAAAACTATAACTTGGTGTATTGGTTAACCTGAACATTACATTGCAGCGTGTCAACTTCAAATTAACACACCAGTGTGAAATGTTATATTGATGCACCACATTGAAAACTAAAGAGAATTAATGTTATGTATGTATGTGAATTGAAAGTGGTGCATCAAGTTGATGTACACACCATTTTCAGTGGATTCTTGTATTTTTTGTCACACCGTTTTTGGTATGTTCCTATTTTTTTGGCACATTGTGTCTGGTATGTTCCTACTTTTTTGGCACACCAAGGTTGATTTTTTTTAATTGAAAGTTATATGTCCATATGTATAAATAAAATTTACATTTAATACAAAAATTTATGTTTTATGTATGAGGTTGATGTATTTTATCTGTCAATGATGTAGATACGTTAGAGGAGAGAGGAGAAACAAAAAGAAAAGAAAAGAGTTAATGAGTAAAATATGTTGCAAGGCTGAGGGCCACGAGAGAGAGATAGGGATTTAAACCCTCAGTAAATTCGCAAAGTGACCCAAGGCCTCTTGAGGAATGTATGCCTCCTTAAGTACTATGATGATGCTACATCTGTGAAGGGTCACTGTGGGTTTTTGGCACAATTGATCCGCCGGAGGGATTTGCACCGAAAATCATTTCATGTATGTCTTGATCAATGGTAGGAGCCCACTGAGGAGTACATTTATTTTATCACTGGCCTATCTAGGAGAGGGGAGGATTTTCCACAGTTCCCTGATTTCCCCCATGGTGTTGCAGTAGAGAGTCAGCATGTCTACTCTCATAGATATGTTAGGGATCATGTAGTTTCTCTAGCATAATTTTAGGTGTCTATTGGATAGTTATGAATCTCTTCTTTTAGTGTAAATTATGTTAGGTGACTCTCACTATCAGTGAGTACCATTGAAAACTATACTAGTGATGGGAAACACATTACTTTACCTCATTTGTTTTATGTTGTTTCTTTGGTGCATAGGCTACGATGTATCTGATGGTCTACCTTTTTTGTTGAAATTTTGTATATATTTTGATAAATGTCGTGCTATCATACAAGGGACAAAAAATTTTCCTTTTTCTTCAGAGTTTTTTTGTTTATTTTTTTAGAGGTTTCCAAAGATGAGGCCTATGTTTGACCGTTGCCCACCTAGGTCGATGACTAAGGTGTGAATGCACATGTGGGGCAATATGATCCCCAAGAGGGGCCAACTAAAGTATTTGAACAATATTTCTGACGAAGCACTTGGGCTACAGGTGAGTGAGGCTCACCACATGTTTTTATTCATGTTGTGTCCTTATGCGGGGGTGGATTGGCAACAATGTACCAAAATCCTCTTCACACAATATGTGCCAAAATATTATAGAGGTAACATTATTTATTTATTTAAATTAACATAGTTTCATTTTATTGTCTTAATTAATTATAATAAAATTTATTCTAGCACATTCTTTAACTTTAAAAAAAAAATTATTTAATGAAATTGTCTAATGAAATAGTCTAATTATTTTTTTGTACTATATATCTTATAGACATTGACACAATTTTTAGGGAGATGTCTCCTCCCCCAACATATCCATATGCGTAGATGAGTGAGTCCGCGAAGGGTAAGGGAGGTCCTGATTGGATGTAGATACATAGGGGCATGTGGATAGACCATAGGTCTGATACTAGATTAAAAATGGAGTTGGGTAACCGACTCTATAGAATTTTGGTTGAGGTGGAAGTTTACTCTATGACGACTCAAGGCATAAGGGCATATCCTAGGCTCCTGGAGCTCTACACTAACTTCCCATGTGATCTGATGAGTCTTATGCGCCATATCATTAGAACTTCCACGTTTATACTGGAATTGAGGAGGGATCATGGCTATGTAATATATATATATATATATATATATATATATATATATATATATATATATATATATATATATATATATATATTATTCACCCAGTACTACCCCATAAGATAATGATGATGAGGGTGGTTATCCTTCTAGTAGTACTCTACCTCCTCGAGATGGCCATGCATCAATTACACAATCTTCACCCAAACATACTACACCATGAGATCATGATCAAGGTGCTTGTGGTCCTTCTAGTATTAATCGACCTCCTCTTCATTCACCTCATCATCGCCCATTGCCTCATGTTTATCCTCAGAGAGTATACCAAAAGCCTTCTCCTCCACCTCATAGTTCGACTATTGAGTCATTTTACGTTCCATCGTCTTCTCCTATAGACCATACTGCCACTAATACTTTTGTATGAGATATTTTATACAAATTATTTGACTTTTTGTGTGTGTGAGTATATATATATATATATGGTGAATTATTTATGTTCATGTTGATGAACTTAATTTATGTGTTGGCGTTGATGTGTATATTGTTAGGTAATGTTAGATATATTCATTTAATTTCCTTTCAGATAGATTTGTATGTTATAGAAATTATTTGAAAATATGAGATGTATATTTTAGGATGTGTGTGGTGATGATGTTAGAAAATTCTCGTGTTTGGTTATATGTGATCACGATGATGATGCCATGTTATGTTATTAGACTTGTGTGCTAGCTAATGACATTTATATGTGCTACAGGTGCATATAATTAGTTGATCTTAGTGATTTTTAATGTGTATATTAGATTATGCTTATGTTTTTTAGATGTTATCATCATGATGTTTATTTTTATGAAATGATATTTATTATAGATTATGTATTGGCGAACTTATATCAAAATTTTTTATATGAAATTACTTGAAAAATAACTCACTTTAAATAAAAAAATGCAAAGATACTTTTATTAATAACAAAGTTTAATATGGTTGAAACTATAGTTGCAAAATTACCATAAATATTTTTTTATTGCATATATAGTTCATACATATTCATTCTAACTAAATCCTTATTCAAACAAGGGTTGCAAGCAGCATAGTTTCTGCCTATAGTAAACTCAGAATAAGAAGAAAAAAAGTGTTTACAAAACATGTCTAAAAAACAGTCACAACAAAAGGAAATCGATTTTACACACAATTAAATTGTACAAACCTCTAAACAAAAGTACTTCTCTGCTCGTAATGAAGCGTACAAATCACAAAGTTGTGACTATACTTATAATACAAGAGCTAGACAATATCCACTTAATCTTTACATTTATGTTTTCAAAACGTATATTGCAACATGTAATCATTAAATATAAATCTCAAAGTCTATATAATAAAATAAAAATATATAACTGATTGGTCTACAAAATCAACTATAATTCAAAAAAATGGTTATAAAATATTGGATTATAAAAATAACATTACAATTAATTTGATTTTATAAATTTAATAAATTAAAGTTTTTGAGATTGAGAGTTCCAAATTTCAACAGTCTTCATTTTTCAGTCTACGTTTAGAGTCTAGAATAAAACTCATCTTCAAGACAAAACCCACTAAGAATATAGAAAGCTAGGGGCAATAAATATAGGGTAGAGAGCATGGAGGGAAAGAGGGGATTTGAAGAACCGACACGAGAAAAAAGATAATGAAAAAAGACTATTATTGGTACCATGTACGGAATGGACACGCCACAGAAACCTCCAAACTATTATTGGCACCATATGCAGAAGGGACACGCCACAAAAACCTCCAAATTAAATTTTATTTATTAATAATAATTATGAATGAAGAATTTACAAGTTAATAATTAGATGGTAAAATGGGGTGAATATCCATGGTTAAGAATCTTGTTATATTGTATGTTTATCATAAGTATTATGTTTTAGTGTGAAAATTGTTATAAAATAAAATTAAAATAAGCCATGGTATTGGCCCATCGTAGTGTAACAATTTCTATCTAAAAGTTAATAATATCCATGGAAATATGGTGATGAATACCCATGGTTAAGAATCCTTTTATATTGTATGTTTATTGTAAGTATTAAGTTTTAATGTAAAGATGTTATAAAAATAGATTAAAATAAAATATTTATAATTTTTTTTTTTTTTTTTTAATTTGAAATGAGTTATAGTTTTCAGGTATGTGGTATTGATAAGCCATGGTATTGTAGAAAAAACTATTTAGAAGTTAATAATATCCATGGTAAAATTGGTGAACATTCATGGTTAAGAATTTTTTTATAATGTAAATATTAATTTTTTTAATGTACTTGTTAATGTCATATATTTTAATGTCATATGTCTATTATGATTTTCTTTCATATAAAAAAATATTCGTAATTTTATTAATAAAAATAAAATTACAATATAAAAATATGAATTTAAAAAATATGTACATCTAACATCTAAAATCTAACGCCTACATGTCTATCCTATATTGGGTTGTAAAGCGTCTCTCAATTCAATTTGATGATGTTAATGAATTTGAACGTGTATTTTAGTTGATGCTTATGTTTTTTAGATGGTTATCATCATGATTTTTATTTTTATGAAATCATATATATTTATTATACATTATATATTACTGAACTTATATCAAAATTTTATATATGAAATTATATGCAACAAGACTTACTTTAAATAAAACTTGCAAATATATTTTTATAAATTAGAAAGTTTAATACAGTTGAAACTATAATTGTAAAATCACCAAAAAATATTTTCTATTGTATAGATTTTTCATACGTATTCATTCTAACAAAATTAATTTTCAAAAAACAATTACCTATGAATAAATGCTATTTTCTATTTTACTATTTTCTATTTTTGAATAAAATCTTCTACAACGTTTCTTTCAAGTTGTACAATATCATCGTTGTCCTCGACATGGTATACTTTGACTAGCCATCAGGTCCAAAGAGAGGGGTGGTGGAAGCATATTTTAGGATTTTGAAAAAGGTATCAATGATATGAGCACCATACCCTATCTCATCATTCAGGAATTAATTTAATAACATTTCCTCCATGGAATTCCTATCTCCTAAGTAATCATCCACACAATCCTCTATTTGATTACCTCCTTTTCTAACTTGTGATGAAGAACTACTATTGATATAGTCATTTCTAATTGGTGAATTGGGACATAGTGGTAATTGAATAACTGGTTTATTCAACCATTATTTTGATGCTTCCTCTCTGATTTTTTCTCTTAATGCAACCTTCTCTTTATTTGACATTGTAGTGGGGTGCACCAGAAGATGTTAGGTGTGTCACTCATCATCACTAAAATCCTAATTTCAAAATTATTGAAAATTAGTAAATAAATGATATTAGTAAGAAAAATGCGATTGGTTTGTTGAAATTACATTATACTAAAACAATTATTACCATCACTAACCCGAGATTGTGATGGCAATGTGGGTGCAGGCCTTAAGGAGAGTTGTTCAAATTTGGTTACAATGTTTTCTAACTCTTGAGAAATATTTTCTAGATCTCCTTTTCCATTCTCATTCATCAAAAGTTATGAAATCTATTTGATAAAACTTTATAAAATGCACATTTATCCAAGGTTTATAGAACTACGAAACAATATGATACTTGACTCTAATAAAGATCTTTTAAAACTATATTCCAACCCTTGGCATATCATAAAGCACTTAAACCACCCCTTTGAAACCCTTTCGGAAATATAATAATTCCACTTAACCAATGTTTTAATACCCTTTGGGAAGAGTATTCAGACTTTCGGAATATAATTTTTTTTGAACAATGGTAAAGACCTTCAGAATAATAATAAAGTACATTAAACAAGTTAAGCCCCTTTTTAAAATGAAATTCGGTCTCAACACTTTAATGACACTTTATTGTAATAAACCTTTGGAAATAATATTTCAGATTTCAAACCTTTGGTTAAACCTCCAAATATCGCGCGATGCGACTACCATTGGATATCCGTCGATCACGATCAGAGGGATATCATGTCCAATCGACCACCAAACTTTATCTTGCAAAAGGCACGCGAAATGGGTTGTTTTGGCACTGTGACATGTCAAGCCCTTATTCGATCGCGTTCAAATGGTTTGAAACCACTCTCAGCTCAAAATCTATGCGAAACTAGTGGTATGGTTTCCCAAAACCACTAACCTTCATCTTTGATTTAAAGCGCGTTTTAAACACGGTTTTTGTAGTTCCTTCGTTTCTCTTATAAACTTCACGGACCTTATGATTTTCCTTGGTTAACTTCAACGATCCTCTGCTATTCCTTAGGATGGAACAACTATTACAGCAACTTCAACCAAAAACCTTGAATCTCTTCAAATCCTTCCAACCTGTATACAGAGCTTGATACATTCAATTCCTTCTTCGCATAGAGCTAACCACTCTTAATTTATACACAAAAGTAATAACTCAAATTCTCCATAGCATATATAAAAACCCAATGGAGTTTCGAAGGGATGAACCTCCGGGGAAATTTTCCCAGAATACACAGTTAAACAAATTCTGTAATTTTATTAAAACAGAGGGAAAATCCTCTCAATCTAGTCTTCTATAGTAAAATATTGAATTCCTCTATTGCATAGGTTACATTTATAGTCCTTTTCCATAACCATCGACCTCCTCAATTAGGATCGAATTCTTCAAATTTAGACAAAATCTTAATTGCCTAATATCTCCCTAAATTGTATCAACTGAAGCTAAATATGCTGAAACAAATATAAAGCTGTTCAATACTCCTAAATACTAGTTTAAGCCTATCTATTAAAACTGTAAATGACAGCAAAAGGTACCAACACCTTTGCTTGTAACATTTTTTTGGATTTTTGGAATAATTAATGAAGCCTTTGTCTCTAAGCCTCATGCCCCTGCATCAGACTCCTGAGGACAAAAATCTTCATGGGCTCCTGTCCATGAGCTCCTCTATAGAATTGCCCAATTTCTACAACATGGTTTCTGTCATCCAGGTAGCATCTTCAATTGGTTGATCCTTCCACTTGATCAAATACTGAAAATACTCCTGTCCCTTGGTCTTCTTAAATACCTTTTTGTCTAAGATCCTCTCTGGTTGTAATGGATTTGTTGTAGGTAACTATTTTACCCAGTCAATCTGTTCTCTGTCTTCTAGTCTGTCATCTGTGCCACCATCGTCATACCTGTACAAATCAGCATCATTGAATATTAGAGATATTCCAATATCATAAGGCAATTCAATTTCATAGGCATTTACAGAAAAATTTCTCAATATCTTGCATGGCCCTATCTTTTTGAACTTTAGCTTGTTATACTGCTTCTTTGGAAATCTTTCTTTCCTCAAGTGCGCCAAAACCAAATCACCAACTTCAAAATTAACTTCTCTTTTGCTCACATCTGCTCTGCTTTTGTATTTTATGCTGCTGTCTTGTAGCTGCTTCTTTACCTGTTCATGTATTTCTTGTATCTCTGAAGAAAATTCTTATCCATCAACACTCCTCATTTTTGCTTTTCCCAAGTTCCTCAATTCAGATACTCCTCTTGGGTGCATCCCATAAACTATATGGAATGGAATCTGTCCTGTACTTCTGTTAGGTGAATCATTGTATGCATATTCTGCCTGTGGTAAAATATGATACCACGGTTTAGGATGTTCTCCTGCAAGACTTCTGAAAATATTACCCAAACTTCTGTTCACTACATCAGTCTGCCCATCAGTGTGAAGGTGATAAGCTGAGCTGAAACTCAGTTTGGTACTAACATTCTTCCACAATGTCCTCCAAAAACGACCAACAAACCTGGTATCTCTATCAGAAACAATACTTTTAGGTAACCCGTGTAATCTAACAATCTCTTTGAAAAACAAATTGGCAACATGAGTAGCATCATTGGTTTTATAACATGGAATAAAATGTGCCATTTTTGAAAATTTGTCAACAACAACAAAAATTGCATCATTCCCTCTTTGTGTCTTAGGCAATCCTAAAACAAAATCCATACTTACCATATCCCAAGGTCTGTCTGGAATAAGCAATGGAATGTACAAACCTACGTTTTGACTTCTCCCCTTTGCATATTGAAAAATTTTACAATTCTTCACATATTTTTCCACTTCAGATCTCATCTTTGGCCAATAATAAAAATTACTTAATTTCTCATAAGTCTTATCAACACCAAAATGTCCAGCAAGTCCACCACTATGCTTTTCTCTAATTAAATTTTCTCTCATGGAACAATATGGTATGCACAATTGATTTCTTTTGAACAATAAACCCTCTTGCAAGAAATAATATAACCACTGACTTCTGTCTATCAAAATAGGATTACAGCATGCTTCAAATGCTTCTTTAAAATCCAAATCTATTTTTTAGAGTTCTTTAAGAAAATCAAATCCTACCACTTCAATTCGATTTTCTTGAACAAGAACGTTTTTTCTGCTTAAGGCATCAGCTACCTTGTTTTCTTGACCACTTATGTGCTTCAAAACAAAGTTAAAAATTTGAAGATATTCCACCCATTTTGCATGTTTTTGATTCAATTTAGGCTGCTGCATAATATACTGTAAAGCATGATTATCTGAATATAGCACAAATTCCTTAGACATTAAAATAATGTCTCCACTTCTTCAATGATTGTACTATTGCATAAAATTATTTATCATAATAAGAGTACTTTCTTCTTGTCTCATTCAATTTCTCACTGAAATATGCTACAGGTCTGTCTTCTTGACTTAACATAGCTCCAATAGCTTCTCCAGTAGCATCACACTTCACTTTAAATGGTTTGTTAGAATCATGAAAAACTAAGACAGGTTTCTCAATTATCTTCTGTTTCAAAAAATGAAAATTCCTTTCAGCTTCAGCAGTCCATTTGAATGGTTTTTTGTCCTTATTTATGGTTTCAATGATAGGTGCATTAATCTTGCTAAAATTCCTTATGAATTTTCTATACAAACTAGCAAGTCCATGGAAACTTCTTACCTCAAAACATTCTTTGGTGAAGGCCATTCCACAATTTCCTTTACCTTCTCTAGATCCATTTTTAATCCTTCAGCAGAAACAACAAAACCTAGATATACCAATTCTTCCTTCATGAATGAACACTTCTTTAAATTTAGCAGTAATTTCTCTTGATGCAATTTCCTTAAGAGATAATTAAGATGTCTCAGGTGTTCTTCCTTTGTTTTGTTGTAAATTAATATATCATCTAGATATAATATTTCAAATTTAACAATAAATTCCTTTAATACTTCATTCATGAGCCTCATAAAAGTGCTAGGTGCATTTGATAAACCAAAAGGAATTACCATTCATTCATACAATCCCTCATTTGTTTTAAAGGTTGTTTTCCATTGATCACCTTCCCTTATCCTAATCTGATGATACCCACTTTTCAAATCTAGTTTTGAAAAATATCTTGCTCCACTCAAACAATCCATCAAATCTTCAATTCTAGGTAAAGGAAATCTATACCTGATTATTATTTTTTGGATTTCTCTTGAATCAGTGCACATTATCCAACCTCCATATTTCTTCGGACTTAACACTGTAGGTACTGCACAAGGGCTCAAACTTTCTCTGATCAAACCTTTGTCAACCAATTCCTACACTTTCTTTCTGATTTCTTCATTTTATGTAGGAGTCATTCTCTAAGCTGCTTTGTTTGGCAGATTTGATCTTGGAATCAAATATATCTGATGGCTGATTATTCTTACAGGTGGTAATTCATCAGGAAAATCATCCACAATAATATCACAATAATTCTCCAACATTTCTTGAATTTCAATTGGCAAATCAGAAATTCTAGTAGAAGTAAATACTACCTTAGGTTTGCAAACTAAAGAAAAATTTACCTCTTCATCTTCAATCTACTGCAAGTATTCTTTCCCACTCAACAATAAAGTCTTTGGATCAAACTTTTTGCTTGATGCATCTCCTTCTTCCATAGGTAACAATGTTTGATTCATACCATCCTTGAAAAACTTGTAAGTGTTTCTCTTACCATCATGCACTGCTGCTCTATCATACTGTCAAGGTCTACCCAGCAATATGTGACACACATCCGTATGCATCACATCACACATGATTTTATCTTTGTAGCTTCCCATATGCAATTATATTTCACATTGTTCCTTCACTATCAGCTATTGTTCCTTCTGAAGCCATGACACTTTGTAGGGTGTTGGATGTTCCCTTGTCTTCAATTTAAACTTCTCTATCACCTCTATAGAGACCAAATTATCTGTACTACCACTATCAATGACCAATTGACAACATTTCCCTTGGACTTTGCACACACTTTTGAACAAAGTCTTCCTCTGTGTTGATTCGGTAACTTCCTTTGTTTGTTTCGAAAAAACTTTGTTAACTACCAAAGATTCTCCTTTCTCTGGCATAATTTCTCTCTCTGTTTCAGGAAACTTTGCTGCTTCTTCCCTAGTCTGAGCAACAATTTCATTTCTCTAACTTGTACCCACATTCTCTTTCTCTGGGCATTCATAAGCTCTATGTCCCAATTTGTTACATCTATAACATCTCACTTCTCTTCCTTTACTTCTGCTTCCTCTTCCTCTGTAGGAACTCCTTCTGCCACTTGCATCACCTTCTGTGGGTGCATGTTGAGGTGAGCTGCTACTAGCTCCATCTCTTGGTGCTGTAGATCTTTCTCTACCACCTTGACTTCCCTTTCCTCAGAAAGTACCTCTTCCTTTGGTAGATTTCTTTCTCAGGAGTTTTTCTTCAGCTTTTAAGTCCATCTAGTAAGCCTCTTCTATTGTCTTAGGAGACAATATACTTATCTCATCTTGAATCTCCATTCTGAGACCATTTATGTACCTGGAAATCTTCTTTGTTGTATCTTGAATTTTTCCTACTCTTATACTTACTTTGTAAAATTATTCTGTGTATTCTTTCACTGTCATTAATCTCTGTCTGAGATTTTGCATTTGTATAAATAATTAAAGCTGATAATCAGTAGGCAAAAACTTACCTCTCAGCTTTGCCACCATTCTGTTCCAATTCTTGATTAGCTGTTTACCAACTCTCCTTCTCTCTTCTTGCACTCCATCCCACAAAAGTGTTGCATGTCCTTTAAACCTTGTAAAAAAAAATTTAACTCTCTTTTATTCACCCATCTCTTCATAATCAAAGCATTTATTCATCTCATTGATCCAGTCTATCAACTCTTCTAGATTCAATCCTCCTGCAAAAGCTGATACTTCAAGTCTAGGTCTGGATTTACAGCCTAAAGTTGATTTAAAAAATCTCATATCAGGGGTAAGCTCAATATTTTCTTCTTCTTCTTCAGCTTCAAGTTCACTGACATCTTCAAGATCTCTCAGGTGTCCTACTTCAATTGCTTCCAATATGGCTTGAATCTGCTGCATAGTCTCCAGTACTTCTGCATTTGCAACTGGCCTACCTCTTCTTCTACCAGCAGTACCTCTACTAATTCTGACAGCCATGCTAGATTTTTTCTTCTGACTTTTAGAAGCCTGTTCAATATCTAAAAAATTCTCTAAAGATGGCTCTGATACCACAATTGATGGCAGTGTGGGTGCAGACCTTAAGGAGAGTTGTTCCAATTTGGTTACAATGTTTTCTAACTCTGAAGGAATCTGTTCCAGATCTCCTTTTCCATTCTCATTCATCAAAAGTTAAGAAATCTGTTTGATAAAACTTTATAAAATTGTAACACCCCAAGTTCTATGCTTTTTAAATTGACATTTGAACAAAATCCAAAGGGGAAAGTGGATCCCAATGGAGAAACATTGTGTGGATTTTATTTAATTATTTATTAATGAGAAATAAATAGAATATTTATGTGTGCACTATGACTAGAAGAGATTGGAGATCATATATCTGATCCATGAGGATATGGACCAGGTAAGAATTTCCTAAAAACCTTTCAGAAAACCTTGAAAGGAATATTTTGATTTTGATTTAAAGAGGAAAAATCTAAATTCCCCAATGAAGAGGAAAGTAATTGGGAAGAGGTAGAAAATATGGAAAAATGAAAAAAGGCAGCTTTAAAGTACCTCATTGAGGGAAGCCTAGGAAAAAACAGGAAGAAGCATCCTGAAAATTTTGGACGCAGAATTTAGAAACAAGCTTGGGGAAAGCAAGGCTTAAGTAAGCTGCTCTAGGACAGATAGAGGTTAGTCTGTCACTGGAAGATCTCAGCTCGGGGGTGAGTTCGGGAGATAAATAACTCTACGGTTGGGAGGACTAGTCATATTAACTGGTATATACACTGGAATAAATTATTTTACACAAATATAGAATTAATTTTGTCTAGACCTATTCTTGTTTAATTAGGAAAATTAAATTATTCTGTACTGAAGTGTTAAAATTTCCCATACATTTAACAGAATTGGTTGGACAGGATCTTCTGTCATCTGTATAGTTGTATGGGAGAATCAGAAGGAGACCCATCTACCAAAATATCTAAACCTGTACGGGGCTTAAATCTGGAGATTAATGTCTCACCTGTAAAGTTTAAATTTTTTTGTAGTATAAGAAAATTTAAGTTCCATGTTGAATAGCGATTTAATTTCATTTCTATAATAAACATCAATCTGCTATAGAGTTTTAGATCTGTCAAAAATAATTCACAAAATTATACAACATTAAACCATTAAGGTTGGTAATATTTTTATAGAAATTACTATTTTTCTGCACTATGAAAATTTAACATAACAGATATAATAAATTGAAAAGTAAGTACTGTAGAACATATTTCTGCAGGCTGGATAAGATATGAAATGGTATCTTCTTGGAAATTATACCCAAAATTTGTACTAATGCCAAAATAATTTAAATAACAATGTTATAGAAATCTTCTACAACTTTATTTGCAATATAAATTTCTAACAGATAGTTATAAAAGAACCACTACAGTAAAAAAAAATTATTTGAATTATATCCCTAGAAATATTGAATTTCATTGCAGAATATAAATGTGAAATAGAACCAGAGAAGTAACACTTTAATAGAAAATCATTATTATTATTCCTGTCCATCATACTGAGTTTTATAATAGCGATTTATTCTCTGTTGCATAAATGGAACTGTATTTAAAATCATGGAGACATCAGAGATGAAAGTAGTACTCCCCAACTATAAATCATTATATCATATGTTTAGAATTATTATTAAACAGAGCAAATAAAATAGAACAGAAAGTAAACTGAAAAATAAAACAGTACCATTAGCACAATTCTATGTAGATTATTAATGCCTGTAATGATACTTGCTGGTATACACCAATCTCAAGGTATGAGATTAACAGTTTATTTCGATATAATATATTCTAGGCTAGTAAATGAAAGAGATTAGATGGAGAGTATTCTAATATTAGCATGGTAATGGAAATTAGTCATTTTGCAAAAAATAAAATAGATGAATATTAGAAAGGAAAGAAGTGTAGACGTACATACATACATACATACATACATACATACATACATACATACATACATACATACATACATACATACATACATACATACATATAAATATATATATATATCCATGTGTGTGTGTGTGCGTGTGTGTGTTAAATGTATATGGGAAAAGGATGGAACCCACTAAACCGTAAAGCATTGTTATCTTATTTTTTTCCAAGGTATATATATTTATTTCATTAGAAAGTGAAGATGATATTAAAGTCTTCAACTAAACTAATATAGCTTTTTATCTTAAAGTTCCATGTAGTATGTAGGTTATATAGTAAAACAGTGATGATAGTAAACAATGACTTTACACTAAATATTGTAAAACCGTAACAATGCATTAAATGTTATTAAATTTAAGTTAGGGAAAGAGTATAAATGACAACCTGAGAATACCAAGCTATTAAATTTAGAGAAATTATAATGATGCATAGTAGAACGAAAGCAAAAGCCATCAAGGTTCTGGGGGAAAACCCAATAATACAGACCCAATAACCAGTTCGGTGGATACATAAAAGTTTCGGCCGAAATAAAATTATTGCATAATTGTCTCAAGCTAGTGGAAAGAATTTTAACATTATTAGAAAGAAAATAAAATGCGGTTGCGACATCTTCACTGCCGGAATTGTAGAACGGTAAGTGGGATTGTACCGACCTGCGAAAATTGAAATGCATTATCAACGTGGGTTGGATGGGATAGGGTGTATCCAATCAAAATCCAATGACTATTATAATGTCTCGACTTACCTGCATATATCCAAAGAAAACAATTAAATAAAATCGTTAAAGAAGCAACGAGGCTGCGAAGTTTCTAAGGTAACGATGAGCAAGCTTCATATATACAATTTCTAAATTGTAGGGTTTAAGAAATTTATCACATAACCAAAAAAAAATGTAGAGGATATGCACTAATTCATTTAAAAATAAAACTACAAGAGTAAATTAAGGTAAACAGGAAAACGTTAAAGAGAAAAATACCAGTGTATAAGGAGGCAGCTTGAAAACGAACGCCGGGTGAAAGGTGAAATCTCAGGCTCAAGCCTCTACGATTTGAAAAGACCCACATGCACAAATCTACAAATTGAGAAATATTACTGAGGAAATTTTAGGACATGGTTAACAGAAATTTTATTGAAAACCATCTGATTCAAGAAAACGTTAACAGATAGAATAATGAGAAATGATGGGATTCTTCCCAAACAGATTCAACGTGAATGCATTACCTGAAAGGTTGGGCACCTCACGCGTAAGTGATGGTGGCTGCTACTTCTAAAACTCACAACGAAAAAGACGGAGAACAATATTCTCGACTTCATATCTCTGTAAATGAATAGCAGAAATGAGAATTCGAAAGAATAGTAACATGCTGAAATGCCATTTTTATTTATTATTAGAAACCCTACCTCCATAGCATTTGTAGTGTACACTTGGCAGAAGATGCAAAGTGGAGTATGGATCAAGGAGATGACCTCGAATACTAGGAATCGTTGTATCCAAGCCTAATGAAAAATCTCAGGAATTGAATGAGGAAATCTCTAAGTTAAATGAGTTGGTACTGAGTTACATGGGGAAGGACGAAAAGAAATATTAAAATATTTCATCAGTACAATTCATACCTTCATATATACGCTTTTAGGTACCCTGACAATACGGCTTACAATAAATTGCCTGGGGTTTGGGGAGTTTCAAAGTGTTAAATGAAGATGGCATTTCAGTTTAAAACTTTAAGTTAAGTTGATGTCCCATCGAAAAATTGATAGCGGGAAGTTGATTTATGAGTTTAATCAAAATGGAATTTACTACAGTAAATTAAATGATTTTAATTAGATGGAGTTATAAAGGTGTTTAAAACTATAAAATCAAAAAAATTCCATATAGTCTTTAATGCCATGGATACGTATAAAATGTGGGAGCTTCTCTGAAAGTTCGCATTTCAATTATGGAGGGTTTAATTTTTATTTCTGTGGAAAGCATATAATAAAACAAGATAAATTCGAGAGCTAGGATAGATTATAGGTATGAAACTTGTAAGAGAATGTATGAAAAATATTCACAAAATATTATACGTTCCTTTAAATGGATTTCAATATATAAATTCATTTATTATTAATATATATATATATATATATGTATAATGGCCTTGTGGTAGGGGCATTATAATAAGAAAAAGTATTTAGTTTCGTGGTAGTATTTTGAATAGAATAAATAAAAGTATAGTTAGAAGAAGAACAAAAAAAAAAAATTTGTTGATAAATGAGAGACATTACAAATGGTATCAGAGCTCTAGTTGAAAAATTGGGCAGTTTATGTGCTCACACAGGAAATATATGCTACTATAACTGTTATGAATGTTAAAAATATTACTGATTTTGTTTTACTGTACAGTGAAAACAAGTTTGAAAATAACAACTGCAGAACATGACGACAGAGGACGAACTGTATGTAGATCTGGGTGGTGGAGAAAACACGCCAGATCCCAATGCTCCCTTGATGGCTATGTTGCATAGAATGCAATGAGATATGGCTTAGCTCAATAGTCAAAATAACAGGCTCTCTTTAGCCAGTGAGGAGAAAGAAAAAATCATAAGAGAACTGACTTTGCGGAATAGCCAAGAAGATGAAGGTTTTGGAAGAAAGAGAAAAGGAAGAGTCAATTTCTCAGAGGAATCTGAGGAAGATGATGCCACTAGACAACAGTCTAGACAGAAGAAGGAACTACAGGGTGAGTTCTAGAAAATAAAACCTCCCTCCTACGATGGAGAGAAGGAGGAAGATGCTCAGGCATGGTTGCTGAATATGATTAAGTACTTTAAGGTCTACGAGTATGAAAGAAATCTGAGGGCCATATTAGCCATCTACCAACTGCAAGGTAAGGCTACCTTGTGGTGGGAGGAAAAAGAATGGTTCATGCCATTGATGAGAAAACAGTGACTTGGGAAGATTTTCAAGTCAATTTTAAAAACCGGTATTTTAACAAACGCTACTATGATGACAAAGAAAAAGAGTTTCATGAACTCAGATTGGGATAGCTCACCATAGATGAGTCTATCACCAAGTTCACAAATATGTTACGATATTTTCCTTATATTCGTGAGGTGAAAGCAAAGGTTTAGAGGTTCCTGAACTGTTTGCCTACTGTGTACAAGGAGAAAATAGAGTTCGATAATCCAAAAACAATGGATGAAGTGGTGAGGAAAGCCAGATTATGCTACCAACAGTTTCGGGGTAAGATGGAGCAAGGAAAAAACTGGTCAAATAAAGGTGATTCCAGTGGAAGGAAATAAAAACCAGCCTAATTGAAAAATTTTGGCAGAAACCATCAGAGAAAGAAATTTAATAAAACAAATGACAACCAAACTGCTCAATCTCAAACTGGTTCCAAACCACTAAATGGAAATAATAAATAGGAAGGAACTGTGAAAATGCGGTAACCATTGAAGTGCTGGGGTTGTGGAGAACCTCATCTTTTGAGAAGCTGTCCACACCGAAATATTCAGATGGTTATGAGAGATAGAGAAGCTACCATAATAAATGTTGTAGCAAGGAACATCCCCACTATTAGTGCAACCTTGGAGAACCGACAAGCAGAACACCAGTCTACTATGGTCGAGATGGAAGGTAAGATTGATGACCAATATGTTACAGTTTTAATTGATCCATGTGCTTCTTTGAGTTATATTAGTCTACAAGTTGTAGAAAAATGTAAACTCAGAACAGAAAATTTTCAACGGTCTTGGTTGGTCTAGTTAGCCATCAGAACCAAATGCAAGGTAACTCATAAGCTACCTCAAACAGCTATTAAATTGAATGATTATCAGACAGAAGTAAATTTAAACATTTTTCCATTAGGTTCCTATGATTTACTGATAGGAATGGACTGGTTCGAAAAAAAAAGGCCATGATGAATTATTGTTGGGACAAAACTTTGCACTGCATAGATGCTGAAGGAAAACCATTCATACTAAAGAGAAAACCGAAACCTATTTATGTGAGACAAATCTCAGCCCTTCAATTAAAAAGAATTGCTAGAAAGGGATATCAAGTATATGCTACACATATTGACGAATTAGAACATCAACTAGAGAAAAATCTATTAGACACTTTACAGGTGATCAGAGAATTTAAAGAAGTATTTCCAGATGAGATTCCTCATCTTCCCCCCAAAAGAGAAATCGATTTCACAATTGATTTAGTACCTTGGGAAACTCCGGTCTCTAGAGCCCCTTACAGAATGAGCCCCCCTAAACTCATGGAGTTGAAAATGCAATTACAAGAATTGTTGGACAAGGGTTACATTAGACCGAGTGTATCCCCTTGGGGAGCACCGGTGCTATTTGTGAGAAAGAAGGATGGTACCTTCAAAATGTGTATTGATTATTTGCAAGTGAATAATTTGACTATCAAAAACAGGTACCCATTACCCAGAATAGATGACCTCTTTGATCAGGTTAGGGGAGCTTCAGTGTTTTCTAAGATTGATTTAAGAACTGGATATCACCAGCTCATAATTAAGGAAGAAGATGTTAGTAAAACAACATTTCGAACATGGTATGGACACTACGAATTTGTGGTCCTACCTTTCGGATTGACAAATGCACCTGCCACTTTTATGTGCTTAATGAAGAGTGTCTTGAATAAATACTTAGATAAATTTGTACTAGTATTTATTGATGACATCTTAATATACTCAAAAAGTGAGGCAGAGCATAAGGAACACCTGAGAATCGTGTTACAGACTCTTAAGGAGAATCAGTTGTATGCCAAGTTTAGCAAATGTGATTTTTATAAGGATAAGATTCAGTATTTGGGACATATAATATCAGAACATGGATTGGATGTTGATCTTGAAAAGATAAAGTCAATCAGATAATGGCTTGTACCTACTATTGTATCATTGGTAAGATCATTTATGGGGATTTCGGGGTACTACCGAAGGTTTGTAGAAATATTTTCTGCACTAGCCTATCCTATAACTTCGTTACAAAGGTACAAAATTTGAATGGACTGAAAAATGCGAAAATATCTTTGAACAACTAAAATTAAAACTTACTACAACACCTATTCTGAAGATTGCAGATCCTGATAAGGAGTTTGTAGTGTGTACTAATGCGTGTGGAGAGGGATTAGGTGGAGTATTGTTGCAATAGAATTCTGTTATTGCGTATGAATCTAGAAAACTTAAGAAACATGAATAGAATTACAATGTATATGATCTTGAGTTAGCTGCTGTAATTCATGCTCTGAAGATGTGGCGACACTATCTTCTAGGAAAGAAATTTATTTTGATGACAGATCACATCAGCCTAAAATATTTTTTCACCCAAACAGATTTGAATGCTAGACAAGCTAGATGGCTATCCTTTTTGAGTGAATTTGATATGGAAATAAAACATATCAAAGGAAAAGAAAACAAATTTGCTGATGCTCTAAGCAGGAATGCTTGCGAAAACATAAGTAACATTGGGAGTAGTGCTAGTTTTGACTTAGAAGGATTAGTAAAAAGGGTAGCAGATCAAGATCCCAACTATGAAAAACTGCAAATTCAAATGTTGAAAAAAGAAATGAAAGGATATACAAAAAATCAAAAGGGATTGATTTGTTATAAAGAAATATTGTACATCCCCAATGTAGACTCTTTAAAAAAGGAAATCCTAGATGAATATCATAAACAACCTTACTCTAGACATCCGGGATATCAGAAACTACATAAAACCTTGAAAAGAATTTTTTTCGGCCAGGAATGAAAAAAGATGTTTCCAACTACTTAGCCAAATGCATGGAATGTCAACTAGTCAAAGATGAACATCAGCATCCAGCTGGCCTTCTAAACCCCTTACCAATTTCAGAATGGAAATGGGACACTGTTTCTATGGATTTTATAACTGGATTACCCAGAACAAAGTACCAGCATGACTCAGTAATGGTAGTGGTAGATACTTTAACAAAGGCTACACATTTCATACCTGTGCGATCTACTTTTGGGACAACCCAAGTAGCAAATGTGTTCATGAAGGAAATTGTAAGGCTACACAGGGTTCCTAAAATGATTATTTCAGATAGAGACACCAAGTTCACAGCAGCCTTTTGGAAGAGTCTGTTTGGAGGCATGGGCACTAAATTGAATTTTAGTACTGCCTATCACCCCCAAAGAGATGGTCAAATAGAGAGAACCAATCAAATACTAGAAGATATGCTTAGAATGTATGTGATGGATAGGCCAACTAAGTGGGAAGACTATTTACATTTAGTCGAATTTACTTATAATAACAGCTACCAATCTTCCATCAAGATGAGTCCATTTAAGGCACTCTATGGAAGAAAGTGCCACACTCCTTTAAGCTCAAGCCAACCTAAAGATAAATTAGTACTTGGGAAAGATGCTCTGCAAGAAATGGAAAGGATTGTCAAACAAATACTAAAAAACATCAAGACAGCTCAAGATCGACAGAAAATTTATGCCGACAAAAAGAGAGTTCACCGAGAGTTCAATGTGGGTGACCATGTATATCTGCGGATTAAGCCCAAAAAGAGCACTTTGCATACTGGAAGTTGTGCAAAACTGGCTCCTAGATATTGTGGGCCTTTCGAAGTCTTAGAAAGGGTGGGACCAGTGGCTTATAAACTAGCCTTACGCCTCCATGTTAATGTTCATGATGTGTTTCATGTTTCTTTATTGAAAAAATATGTACATGATGCTGCTCACATTATTGATTGGAATGTGATTTAGGTGGAACCAAAAGGGGAATTCCTTCTAGAGCCGCTTCAAATTTTGGAGCAGGAAGAAATTGAGCTGCGAAATTGAACAATAGCCAGAGTAAAAGTGCAATGGAAGAACTTTACTGCTGAAGAAGCTACTTGGGAAAAAGAAACTGAGATGATGAAAAAATATCCATCGTTGTTTTCACAGTGAACTACTTTAGTTTAGCTTGTTAACACTGAGGATGGTGTTTGTTTTTAGAGGGGGAATGTGTAACACCCGAAGTTCTACACTTTTTAAATTGACATTTGAACAAAATCCAAAGGGGAAAGTGGACCCCAATGGAGAAACATTGTGTGGATTTTATTTAATTATTTATTAATGATAAATAAATAGAATATTTATGTGTGCACTATGACTAGAAGAGATTGGAGATCATAAATCTGATCCATGACGATATGGACCAGGTAAGACTTTCCCAAAAACCTTTCAGAAAACCTTAAAAGGAATATTCTGAATTATATTTAAAGAGGAAAAATATAAATTCCCCAATGAAGAGGAAAGTAATTGGGAAGAGGTAGAAAAGATGGAAAAGCGAAAAAAGGTAGCTTTAAAGTACCTCATTGAGGGAAGCCTAGGAAAAACCAGGAAGAAACATCCTGGAAATTCTGGACGCAGAATTTAGAAACAAGATTGGGGAAAGCAGGGCTTAAGTAAGCTACTCCAGGATAGACAAATGTTGGTCTGTCACTAGAAGATCTCAGCTCGGGGGTGATTTCGGGAGATAAATAATTCTAAGGTTGGGAGGACTAGTCATATTAACTAGTATATACACTGGAATAAATTATTTTACACATATATAGAATTAATTTTGTGTAGACCTATTCTTGTTTAATTAGGAAAATTAAAGTATTTTGTACTGAACCGTTAAAATTTCCCGTACATTTAACAGAATTGGTTAGACAGGATTTTCTGTCATTTGTATAGTTGTATGGGAGAATCAAGAAGAGACCCATCTACCAGAATATCTAAACCTGTATGGGGTTTAAATCTAGAGATTAATGTCTCACCTGTAAAGTTTAAATTTTTGTGTAGTAAAAGAAAATTTAAGTTCCATGCTAAATAGTGATTCAATTTCATTTCTGTAATAAACATCAATCTAATGTGCATTTTTAGATCTGTCAAAAAGAATTCAGAAAATTATACAGCATTAAACCATTAAGGTTGGTAATTTTTTTATAGAAATTACTATTTTTTTGCACTATGAAAATTTAACACAACAGATATAATAAATTCAAAAGTAAGTACTGTAGAACATATTTCTGCAGGCTGGATAAGATATCAAATGGTATCTTCTTGGAAATTATACCCAAAAGTTGTACTAATGCCAAAATACTTTAAACAACAGTGTTATAGAAATATTATACATCTTTATTTGCAATATAAATTTCTAACATATAGTTATAAAAGAACTACTGCAGTGAAAAAAATTTATTTGATTTATATCCCTAGAAATATTGAATTTCATTGCAGAATATAAATGTGAAATAGAACACGAGAAGTAACACTTTCATAGAAAATCGCTATTATTATTCCTATCCATCATACTGAGTTTTATAATAGTGATTTATTCTCTGTTGCATAAATGGAACTGTATTTAAAATCATGGAGACATCAGAGATGAAAGTAGTACTCACCAACTATAAATCATTATATCATATGTTTAGAATTATTATTAAACAAAGAAAATAAAATAGAACCGAAACTAAACTGAAAAACAAAATAGTACCATTAGCATAATTCTATGTAGATTATTAATGCCTATAATCATACTTGCATGTATACGCTAATCCCAAGTTATGAGGTTAATAGTTGATTTCGATATAATACTATTATAGAAACAACAGTAGAAAAGAGTATTGTATGACTAAATGAAAGAGATTAGATGGAGAGTATTCTAATATTAGCATGGTAATGGAAATTAGTCATTTTGCAAAAAGTAAAATAAATGAATATTAGAAAGGAAAGAAGTGTAGATGTGTGTGTGTGTGTGTATATATATATATATATATATATATATATATATATATATATATATATATATATATATATATATATATGTATGTATGTATGTATTAAGTGTATATGGGAGAAGGATGGAACCCACTAAAGCATAAAGAATTGTTATCTTATTTTTTTCCAAGATATATATATTTATTTCATTAGAAAGTGAAGATGATATTAAAGTCTTCAACTAAACTAATATAGCTTTTTATCTTAAAGTTCCATGTAGTCGGTAGGTTATATAGTAAAATAGTGATGATAGTAAACAATGACTTTACACTAAATATTGTAAAACCGTAATAGTGCATTAAATGTTATTACATTTAAGTTAGGGAAAGAGTATAAATGACAACCTGGGAATAACAAGCTGTTCTGAAATGAACGTATCTAGAGAAATTATAATGATGCATAGTAGAATGGAAGGAAAATTCATCAAGGTTCTGGGGGAAAACCCATTAATACGGACCTAATAACCAGTTCGGTGGATACATAAAAGTTTCGGCCAAAATAAAATTATTACATATTTGTCTCAAGCTAGTTGACATAATTTTAACATTAGTAGAAAGAAAATAAAATGCGGTTGCGACATCTTCACTGTCGGAATTGTAGAACGGTAAGTGGGATTGTACCGACCTGCGAAAATTGAAATGCATTATCAACGTGGGTTGGATGGGATATGGTGTATCCTACCAAAATCCAACGACTGTTATAATTTCTCGACTTACCTGCATATATCAACAGAAAACAATTAAATAAAATCGTTAAAGAAGCAATGAGGCTGCGAAGTTACTAAGGTAACGATGAGGAAGCTTGGTATATACAATTTCTAAATTGTAGGGTTTAAGAACTTCATCACATAACCAAAAAAAAAATGTAGAGGATATGCACTAATTCATTTAGAAATAAAACTACAAGAGTATAGTAAGGTAAACAGGAAAACGTTAAATAGAAAAATGCCAGTGTATAAGGAGGGAGCTTGAAAACGACGCCAGGTGAAAGATGAAATCTTGGGCTCAAGCCTCTACGATTTGAAAAGACCCACATGCTCAAATCCAAAAATTGAGAAATATTACTGAGGAAATTTTAGGACATGGTTAGCATAAATTTTATTGAAAACCATCCGATTCAAGAAAATGTTAACAAATAGAATAATGAGAAATGATGGGATTCTTCCCAAACAGATTAAACATGAATTCCTTACCTGAAAGGTTTGGCACCTCACACGCAAGTGATGGTGGCTGCTACTTATAAAACTCACAACAAAAAAGACGAAGAACAATATTCTCGACTTCATATCTCTGTAAATGAATAACAGAAATGAGAATTGGAAAGAATAGTAACATGCCAAAATGAACTTTTTATTTATTATCAGAAACCCTACCTCCATAGCATCTGTAGCGTACACTTGGCGGAAGATGCAAAGTGGAGTATGGATCGAGGAGATGACCTCGAATACTGGGAAATTTTGTATCCAAGCCTAATGAAAAATCTCAGGAATTGAATGAGGAAATCTTCAAGTTAAATGCATTGGTACTGAGTTACATGGGGAAGGACGAAAAGAACTATTAAAATATTTCATCAGTACATTTCATACCTTGGTCCTTCATATATACGTTTTCAGGTACCCTAACAATATGGCTTACAATAAATTTCCTGGGGTTTCGGGAGTTTCAAAGTGTTAAATGGAGATGGAATTTCAATTTAAAACTTCAAGTTAAGTTGATGTCCCATCGAAAAATTGATAGCGGGAAGTTGATTTATGAGTTCAATCAAAATGGAATTTACTACAGTAAATTAAATGATTTTAATTAGATGGAGTTATAAAGGTGTTTGAAAATATAAGCTCAAAAAAATTCTGTATAGTCTTTAATGCCATGGATACGTATAAAATGTGGGAGCTTCTCTGAAAGTTCGTATTTCAATTATGGAGGGTTTAATTTTTATTTTTGTGGAAAGCATATAATAAAACAAGATAAAGTCGAGAGCTAGGATAGATTATAGGTATGAAACTTGTAAGAGAATGTATGAAAAATATTCACGAAATCTCATACATTCCTTTAAATGGATTTCAATATATAAATTCATTTATTATTAATATAGATATATATATATATATATATATATATATATATATATATATATATGTATAATGGCCTTGTGGTAGCCTTGTGGTAGGGGCATTATAATAAGAAAAAGTATTTAGTTTCATGGTAGTATTTTGAATAAAATAAATAAAAGTATAGTTAGAAAAAGAACAAAAAAAAAAAATTGTTGATAAATGAGAGACATTACAAAAATGAACATTTATCCAAGGTTTATAGAACTATGGAACAATATGATACTTGACTCTAATAAATTTCTTTTAAAACTATATTCCAACCCTCGGCATATCATAATGCACTTAAACCACCCCTTTGAAATCCTTTCGGAAATATAATAAATCCACTTAATCAATGTTTTAATACCCTTTTGGAAGAGTATTCAGACTTTCGGAATATAATGTTTTTTGAGAAATGGTAAAGACCTTCAGAATAATAATAAAGTACATTAAACAAGTTAAACCCCTTTTTGAAATGAAATTCGGTCTCAACACTTTAATGAAACTTTGTTGTAATAAACCTTTGGAAATAATACTTCAGATTTCAAACCTTTGGTTAAACCTCCACATATCGTGTGATGCATCCACCGTTGCATATCCGTCGATCACTATCCGACGGATATCGCGTCCAATAGACCACCAAACTTTATCTCGCAAAAGGCACATGAAATGGGTTTTTCTGGCACTGTGACGTTTCAAGCCCTTATTCTATCATGTTCACATGGTTTGAAACCACTTTCAGCTCAAAAGCTGTGCGAAACTAGTGGTAGGGTTTCCAAAAACCACTAATGTTCATATTTTATTTAAAGCAAGTTTTAAACATGGTTTTTGTTGTTCCTTCGTTTCTCTTGTAAACTTCACAGACCTTATGCTGTTCCTTGGTTAACTTCAACAATCCTCTGCTTTTCCTTAGGATGGAACAACTATTACAGCAACTTCAACCAAAAACCTTGAATCTCTTCAAATCCTTCCAACCTGTATACAGAGGTTGATACATTCAATTACTTCTTCGCATAGAGCTAACCACTCTTAATTTATACATAGAAGTAATAACTCAAATTATCCACAACATATATAAAAAACTAATGGATTTTTGAAGGGATGAACCTCCGAGGAAATTTTCCCAGAATACATAGTTAAAAAAACTCTGTAATTTTATTAAAACAGAGGGAAATCCCTCTCAATCCAGTCTTCTACAGTCAAATCCTGAATTCCTCTATTGCAGAGGTTACATTTATAGTTCTTTTCCATAACCATCGACCTCCTCAATTAGGATCGAATTCTTCAAATTTAGACAAAATCTTAATTGCCTAATATCTCCCTAAATTCTATCAACTGAAGCTAAATATGCTGAAACAAATCTAAAGCTGTTCAATCCTCGTAAATGCTAGTTTAAGCCTATCTATTACAATTGTAAATGACAGCGAAATGTACCAACACCTTTGCTTGTAACATTTATTTTGGATTTTTGGAATAATTAATGAAGCCTTTGTCTCCAAGCCTCATGCCCCTGCATCATATTACAGCTAAAAGATGAATGTTATAATTGGTAGGGTAATAAGGCTGCCCATTTTGATCTACCAAATTCTTGCAGTATGTTGCTACTGATAAGAAATTCCAGGTGGAATGATTTTTGGATTTGAACTTGATTTTGAATAAGGATCCTACAAATTTGGATACATTTGTATTCAAATTTACATGGATTAAAAAAAAAAATCAATGAGACAATAAAAAAATAAGTAAAATATGAACTTACTAGAGATGGAAAGGGATAAATCCACAAAGGAATTTGAGAAATATGAAACGAGTTGGAATTTGAAGAACTCGCCATTTGATATTAAGAGATTTTCTCCTTGCATTTGAGCAAAATCAACAATAAATTTTTGTGTACAAACATAAAATAATTTCAAGAAACGTAATACCACAATCTGAATTTCAATACAGTTTTGAAACCACTTTTCAAGAATAAAGCCACTTTAAGTAGAAAATGTATACTATGAACTATTGTAATTCATATCGACGCATCCTAAAGAATAATTTGAGAAAGATATGGCATTTTATGTGTAAATAGAAATTTAAATAACATTTAAAGGAAATCAGTGCACTAGTAAAACTAATAGCACTGATGCATTTAAATAATAATGACATCGATGCATTAAAATCGTAATTGCATCAGTTTCTGGGATTTCAAAAATAAGAAAGGAATTCTATCATATAAGTGTGTTAAGAAATTTAGGGCACCGATAAGTTATCTTAAACAATGCACATTTTTATTAATGCATTGGTGCTTTTTATTATGAAATTCATCGATGTTTCAAAAAAATGGAAAAAGAAGGGCACAATTTTATTTTTTTCAAATTTAAAAATGAGAGGTAATTTATTTTTCAAATTCTAATTTCATAAAGTCTTATAAATAGTAATACTTTATTCGGTATTTCAATATTTTTCCCAAAATTTCAAGGGAGGGATTTGAAAGGCAGACATACTGGGAACAATGTGGAGTAGCATAATATTTTGAAACAACAAAACTATTCATAAGATAAGAATTTTAAAGGTATGTTGATTCACTCAAAAAGCTGCATAGTAAAAATTTTAAATTTTACTGTTGATTTTACTAATACAATTTTTACAATCCATGTTCATATTTATATTTAATTAAAATTAAGAAAAAAGATACTTACCTTAAACACTAGCTTTTTCTTGCTTATGTTGTTGCAAAGTTTCACCTTAGGATTTAACTCTTTCTACCACTTCACAATTAGGGCTTTTAATTTTAGGAATTTTAGAATTAATGAGTTTGTGTTTCTATATAAAAGATGTTTGACAGGTAAATTAGTGAGACTACTTATTGAATCATATGCAAACCCTGCCGACCATGTCCATTTTTTTTAAATGGCTTATATTTTATTGATGTGCCATGTGTAATATAACACATTTATGCGCCTCTCCCAAATGGCACTATTAATTAAAAAAAACTTGTATTTTTTTTTATGTTTTCATTTTTTACTGTGATGGCGGTGCTTCTATCGTTACATATTGCACTGTCATAATTTAAGTTATTTAAAAAAATAAATTTGTCGTTACTCAACAATTAAACATGTTGTTGTGTTTACTAAATTAAACGCACCGATGTGTTTATGCCATAAACATACCATTTAACATATCTCTTTTTGGCTGAAAATTATGTGATTTGTTTATAAAATCTATTTAGGGGATTATGTATTGAATGGTACAGGTTTTATATTGATAAAAAAATGTCTAAGAAGAGGTCAAGTAACAAAAATACTAATGGAAACAATGATAACACCTCCAAAAAAGAAAAGAAAAATAAGTTATTTGTAAATTATTTACAAAATTGATGTGTTTGAACTATATTTAAGTTTAACTAATATGTATTGGTCAGTGTGTGTCATGCAAAGCCAAATAATGAGGAAGGTCGATAAGATTCTTTATGATCTAAGTGTAGAAGAGCATAAATGTTTGATAGGAAAAATGTAGAAGGATGAATGAGGTGAATGAAAATATATTATTCAATATGAGTTTTTTTTAACTTTCATTACTAACATAAATAAGAATATTATATAACATGTTTCAAAAAATCTATTAATTCACACATGTTTAATGTTCTACAAGGACCAAAAATGAAGGAAAATAATGTTGTTCGAAGAAACATAAATTATAGAACATGTAAATGAAAACAAATTGGTCCTTAGATCATTTGGAGTGGTGTTGTAGGTTAATGAAAGAGGGAAAGCCTTTACAAAACTATCAGGGATATAGTGGAACAAACATATAGACATACTTTCCACTTATAGCACATAAATCAATCCAATGATTGGAAGAACCAAGTTATATATAAATTACAAGAAGCGTTTCCAGAGTAATGGTCGATGAGACCTATCAGACTTGCAATAGTAAAAACATACAAAAACAAAAGGAATCATTCAAATATTAATATTCCTAGTTTTGTTTTCTAGAATTGTATGCATATATTACTACAAAACATTCATTTATTAATATCAAATTTTTTTAATATTTAGTTTTGATATATCAATATAAAAATATTTTATTACTTTTTTTTGGAATATTATAAAACACCCAAAAGATCAATGAGCTTATATCTTAAACATGGCAGAAGGAATGTCCAGCAACGTATACAATGAGATGGTAAAAAAAAATGACATAATTGCATCACAAGAGGAGCGATATCAACAACAACATGCTTCAAATGTATGTAATAATTGATTTTTTCTATTATGTACATAAATATTATTCTTCAAGTATTTTCTTACATAAAATAAAACAAAATGGTACTCATTGAGCACATAAAATAGGACGACAAGGAAGAAAATGGTTGATATGAAGGTTTGTGACTCATTGTTAATATTCCTTATAAAAACATAGTTTTTTATTTTTGTATATTTCAATTTTTTCTACAAAAACCATACTTGAATGTATTCAAATAGGTGCTAACATACAAATAAGAGCCATTCGAAGAATTGATTAACATTGGGTTAAATATGAGTTGCGAGTATATGTTGGCACATCAAAAATTAATTGAGGAATTTGTACATGTCTATGTTATTTTACTTATTTCAATTTATAATTAATAGAACAAAAGATAATTTATAATAGATCTATGATTTATTATGGGGTATAAAACTTGCAGGAAACAAAGTATGGAACTACACCAATAGATTTTGAAAGAAGACATGAGATTTTGTTTTGAAAGAATGTGTATAGTTCAGGACTCACTTCTTAGTATGGTACATTGTTTTTTTATTTACATTGATGTATATTATTTATTTCAATTTTCATTAATCTCACAAATGTAGATACACTCACTACACTTTATTTTTATGTTTGCAGATGA
Source organism: Pinus albicaulis (assembly GCA_034641835.2). Lineage (NCBI taxonomy): Eukaryota > Viridiplantae > Streptophyta > Pinopsida > Pinales > Pinaceae > Pinus > Pinus albicaulis. The sequence continues at coordinate 594,308,233 of CM076578.1, read as the reverse complement.
AACTTGAAGAATACGAAAACAACAGATGCAATCAACAAAACATTCATCCAAATAACCCAAGTCATGAAAGTAGCTCGAGCATTGAAAATAGTTCCAATGAAAAATGATGATCTATTTGGATATGAATGTAAGTTGTTATGTTTTTTGAAATAATTTTATGTGAAAGTTAGACATTTTATTTAATGTAGTGGACATAGTGTCCCAATTGAAAGAAAAGGGGTTACCAATAAATATCCCATTTTGTATAAAGAGCCTCTTATTCATTATATAATAAACACATTTTAATTTATTCTATTGCATTGTCCAATTCCATTGTGAAATGTTTCACCACTCATTAAACATATGGATCATTAAATATTGTAATGAAGAGATGGGAAATCCGGTGATATAACAAATTAATCAAAACACCATATATAAATTCACTAACCAAAATTTATTTTCTATGAATTTTTTTACAAGATATGTGTCAATTTTTCAATGAATAACTGATTTAAAAAATCACAATAATTATAGCATCATGGGTCAATGTTTATAAAAAAAGAGAAAATGGATACTGGGGCATCATATATTAATGTGCAGTACTCCAAATACGAGTTTTTCAGCAACAATATTTATATTAATAAAAAATGGTATCCCAATGTGTTTGTAAAATAAATATGCACTAGGGGAATATATACACTTTATGCACTTGTGTGATCCACCTTTAACACATTGGTGCCTTGTTACCTTTAACACACTAATGCATTAGATAACCTAAAAACTCCAGTATTGTAATATTTTTTTGGCTTTCCCCAGATCCTTTTGTGAAAGGTACAATACCGTGTATTTTTAAAACACATAAGCACTGGGAATTATAATTTTTAAGTATTGGTGTTTTTTTTATAACTTATCCGCATTGGTGCAATGTTATGCATAACTATGCAGTGTGTTGGAGAATATAAAATCAGGCTCCAAAATTGTTTTTCATGCTCTAGTGTCGTTCCTTAAAAGTACCACCTGGGCATTTTTCAAAGACATGAGAACTATTCCTAGTATACTATTTAGGAACTGTTGTTGCTTGCATTCAACACCCTAGTGCATGGTATCATAGATTGTATGAGCCGATGCTTTTATATTTTTAACCACCAATGCATTTATAAATTTAATGCAACGGTGTTCCAAATGTTTGTTTCCATTGCGGTTGATTTTATTTAAATTTATGGCATCAATGATTTTGTAATAGTTGCATGCTAGTGAATTTATTTTTTATAAGTACATCACTAAGAAAACATCTGCTAAAACCTCTGGCCTCCTAGATTTTTTTAGTTGCATTGAAGTTCCATTATAAAATCCACTAAAACATTCACTACTATAAATGAATGTTGTAGCAGAGGCTTTTTTGAGAATGTTTTCCAATTTTATAGCACTAAAAGCTTCCGTATAACCTTCGCTAGAAGGTAATTTACTTGTAATTGTATTTTCATATAGTTTGTCTTTTCAATCAATCTATGAAGAAAGCCACAGGTAGAAATACTTGGAACACCTATTTGGAATATAAATTATTACATTCAACATATTTTAGAAATACGTAGAATCAACATAATGTCCAAATTATCGAAAATTTAAATTTTTTTATCCTTAGTGCTTCAATCTTTTGAAGGGATATAATTTCATATTTTTTTAATGAAAAAGAAAAAGAATTATAAATATGTATAACATTTAAGAAAAAATAACTTATAGAACTAATAGTTAATCCCACTATGCTTCATAATATTGGTGGTTGGAAGTCACCAAATATCCAAATAAAAGATCAACAACAATAATAATTTTAGACATTAAATTCACCACTATAAATGTTAGATAAACTTGTAGAGGAAATTTAGAAATGAAACAAAATCTTAGTATGAGTAATAAAACAATTTTCAGCACCAATACTAGTTTCATGGGTTCACCAAGTCTAATTTATATTGTTGTAATTAACTGAAATCTGGTTTAACCTTAAATTAGCCCAAAATATGTGAGAATAATTATCCAAACACACCTCTATAGGGTGATTTTTCCTTCTTAGGTTTAGAGATAAATAATAAAGAACCGTAACCCTTGAATAAATATGCATAAGAAATTAAATGAATCATTAAAATTTCTCTAGACAATGAAAGAAATACAAATTTACATTTTTATTTGATTTTTAATAGTTATATTTCTTTCTAGAGAAAAAAAATCATTTTATTTTCTAGACTGTTTTGGTTGGTTGATGGGAGAAGACAATTTCCTTTTCCCTAATTAGTTCTTATGCCATATGGGCTCAAGAAATATGTTTCTTTAATAATTTGTAACTCATGTCTTAACAATTAAGGTAAGAGATTAGAACCATAGGATAGAATGATCTCTTAACTAGTAAATATAAGGTATGAAGACCAAATACCTTCATGAATGGATTAATTAAAGGGGAAAAAATTCACCAAAAATATCAACTATGGATTAAATAAAAGATTTAAAACCATTTTTAAAGAATGAAAGGAAGAATTCTATAGGATTTGAGTTCTTACCAAATCAAGAAATGGAGATGGAAGATAAAAAAACCATAGATATATTCCCTCTAAGCGGTAGAGCTAGCCTTGAAATGAATTGATCATGAAAGCTATTAGAGTTCTTCAACTATCACAAAAATTACTTTATACACCAAGAAAATAAACCAAAAAGAGAGAGCTTCAAAATTTAACGCCAACACTTCCAATAAGTATATCTTTAACATGCCATGTTATTTAAATGGTATCCATCAATTAAAAAAGAATTTTAATGAAAGGAAATATTTTATCTATAGACAACACTCCCAACTTCTTCTTCTTCTTTATTATTTTCCTTGTCACTAAAATAATCCTAGGAGAATTACAAGAAAGTCACTTTTGATCCACATAAGGAAGGATGCCACTTGTACATAAAACATTCCAAGGGAGGGTATGTCCTAGAAAATAATAATTCAATTTATAATAGAAGCTCTACATTACTATTGAAAAGAATATCCCAAGCCTCAAAACATGGTGGAAAATCCTGCCAGGCTATATAACTTCCAATGTCTATCCTCCTTATTTGGAATTCCCTCATGAAATGGGTGTAGAAGGCCACTAGTACAACAAAACATACAATTACTGTCACAAATAGTGTGAGAATCTAGTGATTTTGAGCATGCAGATTGGCTTCAAGTGGCATCATAAAATTTGGTGAAAATGGCATGTTAACATGGTACCTTGATTCGTCTTAGCAATAGAACTTGAAATAGTGTTAGGAATAGTGCCGGAAACGTTTTATTGCATTATTTCTTCCATTGTTGCATCCATTTGTACTTCTAGGTTTTCTCCCCATTATGATTTTTGTTTTTCTTCTAGTATGGAATCAAAAATAACTTTTTTTTGGCTTCCTATTTAATGCCAAGTTAAGATTCCATCATAATGTAAAGTTTTTCTTCCAATATGGCTCTTCTTGTTGCATCTAGCTTTTCTTCCATTGTGTCATCTCCTTTAGCTTCTATTATGGCTTCCATTATAGTGTCTTTTTTTGCTTATAATATTGCTTCCATTATTGCTTCTTGGTTTTCTACCAAAATGAATTCTTTGTTTACTTCTGCAGGAACAACAAGCTTAGCTTCAAATATTGCTTCCATTATTACTTGTTTGTTTTCTACCTGAATTTATTTTGTTGTTAATTCTCATGTAACCACAAGTTTTTCTCCCATAATTGTTTTTTTTTTTTTCCAGTTCTTGAATGACTTTTTTTTTTCTTCTCATGTAATGCCAAGTTTCACTGCTAGTATTGCTTCCATTATTACTTCTTGTTTTTCTACCTAAAATGATAACTTTTTTCCTTCTTAGGTAATGCCATGTTTGGCTACTAGTATTACTTCCATTATTACTTCTTGTTTTTCTACCTAAATTGCTTTTCTTTTGTTTCTTAGGTAACACCAGGTTTTTCTTTTATAATATTCCTATTTTTCTCGTTTTATTTAGACAGTTGCAAATCCATAAGGTTAAGTGGACCTAAAGGAAAAAAATATGTGTGGACATATTATTATTTTTTAATTAATAAATGTGGAATTTTAATAACTGTGCAAAGACTAGAGTAAATTGGAGACTAGGATTTCAAGTCCATGAGGATGGAATTAAATCCAAAGACTTTCCCAAAATTTCCAAAAACCCTTCGAGAAAATAAAATAAATTAAATATATTAGGTTGGAGATAAAAATCTAAAAGATACCTCAATAAAGTGGAAATTTACTTAGAAGAGGTGAATTAAAACTAGAAATAGGAAAAAACTAGTTTTAAAGAGATTTTGTGGAAAAAACAAAAGTAAAGCCTAGGCTAAAGGAAAAAAACGTCCTGATTTAACTAGACACAGTTATGGAAACATGCTGGGGGAAAGTAGGCTTAAATAAGACATTCCTCGGTAGACAAGAGGTTGTCTATACTTTGGAGGAATTGGTCTGTGCTCAGGGAGAGATTTGGATGAAAGCTCAAGGTTGGGTGGAAAATAGTCTTTACCAAAACTGGTATGCATAATTATTAAATTCTATCTTGTTATTTTGTTGTTATGATAATGATTGGATAAGAGTAAATTTGTTTTAGTTAGGAAGATAAGTGGAAAACCGTGTCTCTTGAATTATCAATCTCTATAATAATGTTTTTTATACTTGAGGGTGAAATGTGTGATGTACTAACAGAAACATAACTATAGAAAGTACAATGATAGTTTCTATATAGTTACATATACTAGTGAAATTAATTAACTAACAATCAGAATGTCTAAATCCAATTAGAAGGTTTTAAATCTGTTGTTGGGTTTATGGAAATTAATATATTACAAGCATAAAATATATCTATAGGAGTGAAGAATATTCTAAAGATGTTAAGAGAGAGATGGTAAATATTTAGTTATATTTGTAAACAGTGAGTAACCATAGATATGTGCGGGATTTATTATTAAAACAAGAATGAAATATTATTTACAAACTATGTATATAAACTGATAATGTACAATTTCATAAAGATAGAAATCAATATACATCCACTTACTTCTTGTTCTGAAAGAAGAAATATAATATAATTTTACATATAGAGACACTATGTGTAAAATACAGTTATAAATACCAACATCAACTAGGAATTATGCCTAAGTGATGCAAGTATTTGGAATACTATCAAGAACTTGGAAAGCATGTATAAAATTATTACATGGATGGACATTCATCAAATAAATGAGAACATAAATATGTATTAATAATCATAATACAATGTTAGTTATCATTCTCACAGCTATATTGACTGAAAGTCCCTTGTGTTTGATATTAATTACATATTTTATATATGGATTAATATCATTGAATTCTACATGCTGAATTCTGTGAATGATAATGACCAACCTGTAAATAGACCGAACATAATTTATTGTTAATTGTTTTGAGAAAGAAGACAAAAGTAATTGTGTTATAAATGACGAGAGGTGAGATAACTGTATAGAAAATCCACATAAAGAGTGGTTATAGTTATATCTACTAGAAAATTAAAATAAATACATAGAAGTTGTAAAATTGTCAATATCAATCCACATATGAATATACCTTATTAGTCAAGTTTGAGGCAGTGAAGTCTCTTATGTATATTAAACAAGAAAAAAAACATATATGTCAATGTGGAGAAATGAGAAAGATATAAGAATTATGTAATAATCTTGAAATTATAAAAAATTAATTACCTGAATTGTGGGTGGAAACTATATACTGGGTAATTGAAGTGAATCCATGAATTGTACAGAAACATGAAAAGAGGAGTTTCCTGTGTAATAAAACATTTTGTTAATCTAGGAAATTAAAGACATGATTATTACTTACAAAATAGAAGTTTTCACATACAATAAATTAATAATTAGTAATTTAAACATTTGATACAAAGTTATAAGAGAGACAGAGTGAACATATATAACAAAAAGATAAGAAATGATTAACAGATTACATATGGAGAAACTGATTTAAAATATATATTCCATAAATTGGATATATATATATATATATATATATATATATATATATATATATATATATATATATATATATATATATATATATATATATATATATATATATATATATATATATAATTTGACCTTAGTAAACTAGCGAAGACAAGGTTACTTCATTAATTAAATTTTGTGATTTACAAAGAATATAAATATGTTGTAATTGTGAAAGATTTATGAAAATTCATTACAATGAATTGGGACATCGAATTCTAATTAGTTTAGCAACATTTTGGGTGATATTGAGAAATGAAACAGAATTACCAAAATAATTTTATGGTAAACGAGGGTTAAGTAAGCCATGAAACAGAGTTCAATTGTATTCATGAAGTTGAAAGAAGCTTGAATGCTTCGACTTGAATCGAAGGAATGCCAAAGAAAAATAACGTATCTCATAGATGAGAATTTAGTTAAATGTCAAAACTTAGGAGAATATAGAGTACAACATATTCCAAACAATATGATATAGTGATTGTAATAATATCAAACTCTGGAAATTTAGGGCTGAATTCAAACTGTCCAATATTATTCACATAGAAATAAATCACAATTCCACAATGAATAACAAGGAAACCCTTGAGAATGAATGGTAAATCCAAGACACAGAAACACGACATAATACGAAATATCTGGGAAAGAAAACGAATGATAAAACTGAGAAATCACTAGATGAGTTCATAACTCAGTAGAAAAGTAGGAAAATTGGAGCAAAACGTTAAAACGATTTTGACAATGAAATGATTGTAAAATCTTGAAGAAAAAATTAAATTATCAACATAGATTCTAGCCTTATCATATAATGACTAGTATAAAATTTGAGAAGGAAATTTAAAGAAGGAAACCATCAAAATTATAACTAAACGCTTAAGAAGGAAAGTGTAGTAATGGTGGGATGAGTGCATAACTTACATGCGTTATGAAAAATTTGGTATTATCTCATAGATTCACATTTCACGTTCTTGAGAACCCTCTATCCTTAAAGGCGAGAAAAACACAAACTCCTCTATTCATCCATATGAAAGAAATGTGAATTTTGCGTTTATGAATGTAACCCTGAAACAATGCGTACAGTATATAAATGAAAAATGAACTCTGTAAATTAATAAAAAAGTCGAACAAGAAATTAGGTACGTGAGGTTACCTTAGAGGGAGATGTTGAGATTTCTTATATTAAATTTGGAGAAAATATCATGAATATGACAACAATAGGATTTGTTGCTAAATTGACCGCATCTAATCCTAATGTGGAGTTATTGCATCCTATTTTGTTGTGATTGAATTTATGATTTAGTTTCTACTCCTAGCTATAAAATGTAAGCCCGTAGAAGCAAATGAGTATGGGGGATGTGAGGTAATTCAGTTTCTACTCCCAGCTATAAAATGTAATTCTGACAGGAGATTCAGACCGTGAGGCAAGTTAGGCAGAGGTGAGCCATGAAACCCTTGAAAGGAAAATTCCAAATGAATAAAATAAACCCTGATCAAGAATGATGGAGGGAAGGAGTACAGGTTGATATCAATCATCGAATGACGAGAGATCCGAGGTCTAACTATAAATGAAATTAATATGCCCATGTGACCAAAAAATTCGTAGTACATCCAATTAATCCATGATAGCATTGAACTAAGGAAATGTTATAGAGTTGCAGAGAAATATGTCATAAATCATTTATTGTAGATATGATGAAATCCATAGAGGTATGGTCGAATATACGTCAAGAAATGCATGACATTAAAATCATGTATTATATCATTAAAAGATTTACCATCTAATATTATAACTCAATTCCGATAACATAAGGTCTGTGTGATCATATAGGTAAGGTTAATGGTAATGTGCCTTATAAATATTTCAAATTCCATAACAGTGATAAATCTAGGGTGGATGAAAATAATTTCTATAACCATTCCATAGCAAGGAAAGTCTCAACGGGTAATTTTCGTATATAGCTATAGGAAATTCATTCTCTTATGAATATACATATTCAAATTTTATCTAAGTGTTAAGAGAGGTAATATAATTCTTATATAAGATGATAATTTCCTCATTATATTACGAATTGATACACCTAGGGTAACACATAGGAAATTAGGATATAGTGGATTATGTCCTAATAGGTAACTTTAAATTTAATATTTATTAAAGTTATAAAATTAATAATAAATTTATAGATGGTAGAGTTCTGGAAAGGTACATAGACTTAATAAGATAATAGAAAAGGAAACTATTATAAAGGAATTAAGGTACATTGACATGAATGTATGAATGTCATGAAGATGAGGCAAGTTATTAATACATTAAAGGAGAGAATATTGGAATATGATTATGTTAGTGTGAATTTCATTATACGCATAGTTATGAAAATAATTATGTCGTAATGAATATGCTAACCACAGAAAGTAAAACCTTTAATGAAGTGTTGTAAGAGGTGGTAAACTGTTGGAATTAAATTAATTTAATGATGACAAAAGTAGTACAAGATAATAAATAGAAAAAAAATTGTGTAAGTAGAGTTGTTACAAATGGTATCAGAGCCCATGTTGAAAACACTAGGCCTATGTTTCCCCACAAAAAAACCCCAAAATTATGTTGCTGTAAATTATAAGAAAAAAAAATAGAATATGATGTACTAATTTATCGTTGTGTGCAGTGATTCAAGTCCAGAAAAAGTACACTTGTTGTTATGAATGAAGAAGCAGAGTTATATGTGGATCTGAGGGGTGAGGGAAATCCACCAGATAAAAATGCTCAATTTTTGGACATGATAAGAGATATACAACGAAAAATGGCTCAGCTGAGAACTAGCAATGAACGATTCTTGCAACCCAGTGAAGAGCAAGAAAGGTTCATCAAAGAGTTAACTTCAAGGTCTAGTCATGAATGTGAATACCATGGAAAAAAGAGGAAAGAAGATGAAACCAACTCAGAAGGATCTGAGGGTGGGGAAGCATCTGGACATCATTCCAGAAAGAAAAAGGAATTGCAAGGAGAATTTCGAAAGATCAAACCTCCCACTTTTGATGGTGAAAAGGAGGAGGATGCAAAAGCTTGGCTTTTGAACATGGTTAAATACTTCCAGGTATATGAATATGGAAGTAACCTCAAAGCTAGATTGGAAATTTCCCAATTGTAGGGTAGAGCCACCCTTTGGTGGGAAGAAACAAAAATGGTACATGTGCTCGATGAAAAATTTGTTACCTGGAAACACTTTCAAGCTAAATTTATGTCTAGGTACCTGAATGGGAGATATTATGATGATAAAGAAAAATAATTCCATGAGCTGAGATTGGGACAACTCACAATTGATGAGTTTGTGACAAAATTCACTAATTTACGTCGCTATGTGTCTTTTATCAGAAAGGAAAAGGCGAAAGTATAGATATTTTTAAATTTCCTACCTACTATCTATACATAGAGAATCAAATTTGAAAATATAAATACAATGGATGAAGCTGTTCGTAAAGCAAGAAAAGGCAGAAATCACCAACTGAAAAATTTTCAAAACAAAGAGAAGGGCAAGCGTGAATCAAATATAAAAAGAGTAAAACCATCATATTTGAAAAGTTTTGGGAAGAACCACAAAAGGAATAAATTTAATAAAACTAGAGAAAACCAACTAGCACAGTCACATATTGGGTCTAAGAAGATGGATGCAAACAGGAAAAAGGAAAGTTCTGTAAAAATGAAATAACCACTAAAGTGCTGGGGATGTGGAGAACCTCACCTGTTACGTGACTGTCCTCACATAATAGTTCAGAAAATTCAAGTGTTACAAGAGACAACTACTGTAAATGAAATTGCTCGAAACATTCCTAGGATCAGTGTTTCCCTTAAATATTTCCAGGCTGAACACCAATCAACCATGATATAAATGGAAGGTATGATTTCTGAAAAACCTATTTATGTTTTGATAGATCTAGGAGAAAATTTAAGTTATGTCAATCCACTGATTGTGCAAAAGTGCAATTTCAAATCAGAAAAAATTCAGCAAGCATGGTTAGTGAAGTTAGCTACAGGAACAAAAAGAAAAGTGACCCATAAGCTTCCAAAAATTGCTGTAAATTTAAATGTGTATGAAACTAAAATTCATCTAAATATCTTGCCTCTAGGATCATATTAATTTTTAGTAGGAATGGACTAGTTAGAGAAGAAGAAAGCAATAGAAAATTTCTTAGATAAAATAGTTCATTGTATATATGGTGAGGGAAGAGTTGTGATAGTGAAGGAAAACCAAAACCAATATCTATCAGACAAATTTCTGCATTGCAGCTAAAAAGGACAGCAAGAACAGGCTTTCGAGTGTATGTTGTACAAGTGGAAGAATTAGGACAGAAAATGGAAAAGGAGGCCGTATAAAATTTACCAGTAATCAAGGATTTTAAGGATGTATTTTCAGAATAAATCCCCCATCTACCGCCTAAAAGAGAAATTGATTTCTCAATTGAATTAGTACTAGGATTTACACCTGTCTCGAGAGAACCCTAGAGAATGAGTACTCCTGAACTATTAGAGCTGAAACTGCAATTGCAAGAATTGTTGGACAGAGGTTACATTAGAAAAATTGTGTCTCCTTAGGGAGAACTGATACTGTATATTAAAAAGAAATATGGTACATTCAGAATGTGCATAGATTACAAATAGCTGAATAAATTGACTATAAAGAATAGATATCCTCTACCAAGGATAGATGATTCATTTGATCAAGTGAGGGGAGTCACTATCTTCTCTGTTATGAAACCAATGAAACCAGCTCCAAAAATACAAGAAAAGAGAGATCAAAGCCTTAGAAATCATTCACTTTGAGGGGGAAACCTCCAATAAATTACATAAATGAACAATTATTGGATGATACAAATGACCAAAACCTCCTTCTATATATTGGAGTCCATGGGGCCACAATATAATCCTAGCCGACCTAGCAATGATAATTTAAGGGCATAATAATAACAATATTGCGGTTACAGGGGTACAACAATAGCAATAAGGGGGATACACTAATAACAATAAGGGACTAAACTAGTAATATACGGACCTAACATGCCCCTCTCCTTCAAGAAATTTTTCTCCTCAACGCTTGAGTAGCTCTAAGTGCTTTTGTATAAAATTCTCATCCTCCCATGTAGAATCTTTAGTGGGTAAGTTCTTCCACTTGATGAGATACTATGATTTCTTAGTTGTCGAGTTCTTGTTCACGTGACCGATTCGGGTTCCAATATGATTTTTCCTTCCTCATCAAGTTCTGGAAATATTATTTGAACTGGAAGATTTGCACGTATAACATTCTTTAAGCATGAAACATGGAAAACTCGATGCACTCGTGAAGAAGCAGGAAGCTCCAGTTTGTATGCCATAGTACCAATATTTTGAAACACCTTGTAAGGACCATAGTGCTTCGGAGATAATTTATTATCCTTCTTAAATTGCTTGAGGGATATTTTTTTGTATGGTTGTAGCCGTAAAAATACTCAGTATCCTACATCAAAACTTCTCTCGCTGTGACGTTGATGTCTCTGTTGTTTCATTCAATTTTGTGCCAAATTTAGGTCATCCTTTAAGAGTTGGAGAACTTCTTGTTGATGCTCGATGTGATCTTCCACTGCTTGAACCTTAGAATTTTCTATTAAAGACGATGTGATGGAAAGTGGATGATATCCATAAAGTTCCATAAATGGGGTCATTTTTTCTGCAGTATGGAAAGAAGTGTTATATCACCATTCAGTGGGAGGTAACCTCTTCACCCGTTGTGTTTGTTTATCAGATACAAAACAATGAAGATTTCCTTCCAAACATTTATTCACTATCTCAGTTTGACCATCGGATTGAGAATGATAAGATGAGCTATGAGCTAATTGAGTACCCAAAAAAGAAGATAATTTCGTCCAAAAATTTCCAGTAAAAATGGGATCTCTATCACTCACAATAATCTTTGCGTTTCCATGTAGCTTTTTAATTGTGTCCATGCATACTTGGTAATTCTATAAACTACCACCATGATGACACTCTTTCCTTCGGACTTAGGTAAACCTATGATAAAATCCATTGAAATATCCCCCCAACATTGACTTGGAATGGATAAAGGTTGTAGAAGACCCGGGGTCTTAATTGTCTCATATTTATTTTGCTGGCAAACCAAACATTCCGCCACAAACTTTTGAATATCAGATTTAAGGCCATCCAAAAAAAATTCTTTCTTCACCTTGTGGTAATATTTTAAAAACCCTGAGTGTCATCCTAAAGGAGATGTGTGCAATTCTAAAAGAATATTTTGTTTTAGTTGAGAATTATTACAAAGGTATAAGCTATCTTTGTACCATAAGGAATAATTTTTCCAACTAAATGTATCAAATGTACTAGGACCTTCCTGCAACTTTTGAATGAGTGTCCACACATCTTCATCCTTCTTCTATTCATCCCTTGCTTTTGTTATCTAATCTGGTTGGATAATATAAATGGAACAAAGCAATGCTTCCACCTCTTCATTCTTTCTTGAGAGTGCATCTGCAACAACATTTAGCTTCCCTTTTTGTAGATTATTTCAAAATCATAACCCAACATCTCTATGACCCATTTTTGCTGCTCTTCTGAAGATGGTCTTTGTTCCAAAAAGTTTTTAAGACTATCATGATCAGTTTTTACCTTGAAGTGTCTTCCCATTAGGTAAGGTTGCAATTTATTTAGTGGATGTAGTATTGTTAACATTTCCTTCTCATAAACTTCTTTCTGTAAATACTTTCCATTGATTAGATGACTTTCAAAATAAATGGGTCTTCCTTCTTGCATTAAAAAAATACCAATTCCATTTCCCGAGGCATCACATTCCATAATAAAGGTTTTTGTGAAGTCTGGCATAGCTAAGATCAGTGCTAGGCACATTTCCTCTTTAAGATATTCAAAGGCCTTAGTTGCTTCAGGATTCCATGAAAATGCATATTTCTTCAATAAGGTTGTTAGAGGTGCTGCTATTCTCCCATAATTCTTAACAAACTTGTGATAATACCCTGTTAACCCAAGAAATCCTCGCAACTTATTTATGGTTGTGGTGACTTTCCTTTCCTTAATGGCCTTATTTTGTTAGGGTCCACCTTAACAGGCTTGTGAGATATAATATGACCCAGATATTCCACCTCTTGTACTCCAAAGAAATATTAGGATGTTTTTGCATATAATTGTTTCTCCTGCAATATTTTGAGCACCCTGTCAACATGTTAAACATGATCCTTCTGTAACATCTCTTCCTTCCCCCTAATTTTTTTTTTTTTTTCTATTTGTAGTTTAGTACTGTGCTTCTATTTGCCACATCTGTTCAATTCTACTTCCAATATCGTCAATTATGATCTGGTACTCTTGCGGTTATAGTGCCATTGTTTTCTTTCACTCATAACTTGTGGCTTATAAAATTTACACATATATATGTTCCCATATCTATCGTATGGTTGCACTTGTTCCTATTCACATCTATCTACGCATGATGTAAATTACCCATATAGGCTATCCTATATATATGTAACTCATACATGTCAATTTATTCCTTACAATTTTTTTTCCCAACACTTGTAGGTTCATTATACTAACGTTCTAAAGTTCAATGGCATTCTCGTATGGGGTCGATATGGTATTCGTGGTGTGTACGTATTTCTATAACCCCAATAGTTATAGTCCTATAATCAAATTTCGACTTCTTATATGTCTTAAGAGGTCTATTCGTATGTCGATTTTATGGCTGGTTCCATGAATTTGTGATCAAGGTTTAAAATTCATAATGCATGTTCCAACGTCATCGAATATATTTCTTGTACATGTTATTTATGTTGAAATTTATGTAAAGATGGACACCTTTAACTTCAGAGTACACGTACTGCGTCCTTGGCGAAGGCGAGTTAATGTATTTTGGGAAACTGAACATTGTGTCAAGTCTCCAAATAATTTTACGCAAGGCTCTCTGCTGATTTGTTTTGAGTTGTGTTGGATTTCATTTCGTTCATGCTCAAGTGGTATGTATCCATGTTTGCATTTTTAATTGACACACCAGAATACTCTGGTAACTATGCAAACCACGCAAAATGAGCGGAGGTACCGTGAGATTTATTTCATAGATTGTCAATTTAATTTTGAATGACCATGTTTTAAATGCCAATTCCGCCAAATCGATCCGTGTACCCACCTTGGATTCTTTGCCACTTGGACGGCGGAGATTTCCCTATCCCATTAGGGTTTCGTTGTTGTTGGTTTTGGAGGCATTTGTATAAATATCGAGCTCATTTTCGAGACTATTCTTTCGTTCCTCATTTGTTCTGCTCTCCTCTCGGTGCCGAGACTCTGCATGCTGGAGAAGCGAGGCGTTATCTATTCCAGGCTTCACGAACGTAGTCATCTCTCATCGCCTCATAAGGCAGGTATGACCATATGAGCACAACGCTATTTTAACCTATGAGGCTTTTGTTATTAACATGTATGTTATTATATTCAGGTTACGGTGCGAGACCTGAGTTTTAATTTACACCATTTCTTTCTATGGTCCTGTTTACTGTCGAGAACTCGTGGCATTGTATTTTCTTGCTTTTGTTTGATTTCACAATCTCTCATAACGATTTTCTGTTCTAGTATGAAATTTTCATTTTCTGAGGACGATATTTAACACTATTATCCCCTCGTTTCTTGTTAGGATTTACTCCTTTTCGTCCTTAGTGACTTGGCTAAGGTCGTCTGTTCCATTCGCCGAATTATCCTGGCTCGTAGCGGGCAATTTCTCCTCGGTAAGCCATCGTATTATTGGAACAACATTATTCTGGAGTTTTTATTTTCATTTTGGTGAAGATTTTTGAAAATACCCTGTGTTCTTCATGCAGGTCGTATTTTATGAAAACATCTTCCGTTCCCAAGGTAAACCGGAGTTTGTTTTATGTTCCCTTCGCATAATTTATGTTCGAAGTGTCCTCCTATCATCTTATTATAACGATATCTCCTATTGCCCTCGTTTGATTGCAGGTAAGTTCGAATAGCATCAAGGGTTTTTTTATCCAGTGGTATTGGGTGGGATTGAAATTCCTTCGACTTGACCTAGGTTTTATTCTTGGATTTCAGGTCGGTATCGACGCCTCCTAAATCGGTGTGTGACCAGGCTCTTTCATTATTATTATCCCAACTTTTCTCAGATACTTCAAATTTTCTTTCTGTTGTCGCAGAAGTTGTTATTGTAGTAATCCTTTACGCCAGACAATAGGACTATTAACAAATTTTCTTCAGTGATGACGTTCTCTGAATGATTAATTTCTGTAGTATTACTATCGACCCTTGAGAGTCTGATTCCATACGGGTTCAGAAATTGATATGTATATATTTTTCTATTTACTATTTGCCTCTATTATTCATGCCCAATCAATGATATTCTTTAATGGGTCTGAGTTTATCATTTTCGTATAAATACTCATATGAATTATTTCTCCCAGAAATCTATTTGCATAAGTTAGACTGGAGGAATTTATAAGCTCGCTAGTCTTATTTTTTTTTCTTCTGTTCCTCCGTATTGTACTAGCATAATGAATGTAAATCTCTATTTGTTGTTTGAGTTTTCAAGTCTAAATATTTCAGTGCATGAGAAATTTCCATGTCCACAGAGTCTATAAATTCATGTACATTATATAACACAGCAGTGGACTCTATGTATACTCCTTAGTTTGAGGTTTCATAATAATAGTCACTTATGTTATTCAAGTAATTTATATAGATATGGTGGATGAAATATGTGTTAATTTTCATAGCTTTTACAGTTGCATGCATTATCTACAAATTCACATGCTCATCTTATTTTCCAATAAATGTTCTATTTGGACCATTCCTTGGTAAAGGATGTTAGTCACACACCCGTTATATATATATTTCTCAAACTACAATTGTTTGCAGATTTGGTAACTATGGTTAGCTAGGTCTCTTTACTAACTGAAATTATATAAAGCACTAAATCTATGCTCTTCCAATCTGTCCTTATTGCAGAATGCAACTTATAGATAGACATGTATTGCTATGTTGGAAACCTATAAGTCTGTACTTTACTTAGTAAATTTAACAAATTCCTTACTACTCACATATTGCAATTGTCTCTAGTGTCCACTATTTTAATCCTATTGTTAACAGAAGCAGATTAAAGTTACATAATTATGAATTATGAGGTAACATAAATCTCCAGATTTAAACCAAAGGCTGGTTTAGAGCTTCCAGATGATTTTTCCTCATTTTTTCTAGTTCCGACAACCATGCAGAACTAAGAGGGTTTAATCCCTTCTTAACTCTGTAAATGTATGGAACATTATTATAATTTAGAAGAAAAAAATATACATAGGTAACTACAGTCATTCACAGCACAATTAAATTTTCAATTGTTCATAATTACTGTGGACATACCACTTTGGTAATTTACTAGTCCTCCCAACCGTAGAGTCCCTCTATCTCCAGAACTCACCCCCGAGCTGAGATCACCTCCTAGAACAGACCAACCACTAATTTGTTCAGGAATAGCTTATTTAAGCTTTTTCTCGCCAAGCATGTTTCTAATTGTGCATCCAGAATTTCAGGATGCTTTTCTTCCTATTTGCTTAGGCTTCCCTTATTTAGGGATTTTTAAAGCTGCTTTCTGCTTTTCCCAACTTTTTTTACCTCTTCCCAACTACTCTCCACATCATTAGGGAAACTAGATTTTCCTCAAAATCTAATTTGGAAATAAATTCTTTCAGGGATTTTTTTTGAAAGATTTTTGTGGAATTATTTGCCTCTTTCCATCCTCATGGATTTAGCAAGTGATCTCATAATTCTCATTTTGGTCAATCTGCACAGAATTATTTTATTTATTTTTCATAATCAAATATTTAATTACATCCCACAAAATACTTGTCCATTTGGGGTCCACTCCCCTCAGGATTAAAGTTCAAATGTCTAGCTTTGAAAGAAAAACATAAACTAGGGGTCTTACATATTCCCCCTCTAAAAGCAAACACTGTCCTTGGAGTTGCTATTTAACTACTAGAGTTCATTTTTTTTTTTTTTGTTGAAACAAAAATGGATAATTTTCCATCATTTCATCTTCTCTTTCCCAGGTAGCTTCTTCAGCAGTAAAGTGCTTTCACTACACCTTTAATCTCGCTAGCGTCTGATTCCTCAATTCAATTTCT
The DNA here is from genome assembly GCA_034641835.2 of Pinus albicaulis. NCBI lineage: Eukaryota > Viridiplantae > Streptophyta > Pinopsida > Pinales > Pinaceae > Pinus > Pinus albicaulis. Next base: position 594,291,025 of record CM076578.1, on the reverse strand, counting down.
TCCCGCTCCAATATTTGAAGCGGTTCTGGAAGGAACTTCCCTTCTGGTTCCACCTGTATCACATTCCAATCAACTATGTGAGAAGCATCATGTACATATCTTTTTAATAATGAAACATGAAACACCTCATGAACTTTAACATGGGGTGGTAAGGCCAGCTTGTAAGCCACTGGTCCCACCCTTTCTAACACCTCAAAAGGACCACAATATCTAGGAGCCAATTTTACACAACTTCCAGCATAAAGTGTGCTCTTTTTGGGTTTAATACGCAAGTACACATGCTCCCCCACTATGAATTCTCGATGTGTTATTTTCTTATCAGCATATTTTTTCTATCGATCTTGTGTTGTCTTGATATTTCTTTGTATTTGTTTAACAATTCTTTCGATCTCTTGTAAAGCATCTGGTCCCAACATTAGCTTATCCTCAGGTTGACTCCATCTCAAAGGTGTACGACATTTCCTTCCATAGAGTGCCTCAAACAGACTCATTTTAATGGAGGATTGATAGATGTTATTATAGGCAAATTCAGCTAAATGTAAGTAGTCTTCCCACTTTGATGATCTATCCATCACATACATTATCAGCATATCCTCCAAAATCTGATTAGTTCTCTCTGTCTAACCGTCGGTCTGAGGGTGATAGGCAGTACTAAAATTCAAATTAGTGCCCATGCCCCCAAACAGACCTTTCCAAAAGGCTGTGGTGAACTTAGCATCTCTATCCGAAACAATCACCTTTGGGACCCCATGGAGCCTTACTACTTCCTTCAGGAACACATCCGCTACTTGGGCTGTCCCGAAAGTAGATTTCACCGGTATGAAGTGTGCAGCTTTTGTTAAAGTGTCTACTAGTACCATCACCGAATCATGGTGGTATTTGGTTTTGGGTAGCCCTGTTATAAAATCTATAGAAACTGTATCCCATTTCCATTATGCAATCGGCAAAGGATTTGGAAGACCAGCAGGATGCTGATGTTCAACTTTAACTAGTTGGCACTCCATGCATCTAGCTAAATATTCTGCTACATCTCTTTCCATTCCTAGCCAAAACAACTTCTTTTTCAAAGCTGTTAACATTTTCTGATATCCAGGATGCCCTGCATACGGCTGTTTATGATATTCATCTAGAATCTCTCTTTTCAAAGTTTCTACATTGGGGATATATAATCTGTTTTTGTAGCAGATCAATCCTTTCTGGTTTTGAGTGTATTCAACCATCTCCTTCTTTAGTATTTCACCTGTAGGTTCTCATAATTGGGATCCTAGTCTGCTACCTGTTTCACTAAATATTCTAGCTCCAATTTTACACTACTTCCAATGCTGTTTATGTGTTGGCAAGCATTTCTGCTCAAAGCATCCGCAATTTTATTTTCTTTCCCTCTGATATGTTTTATGTCCATATCAAATTCACTCAGAAAAGATAGCCATCTGGCTTTCCGAGCATTCAAATCAGTCTGGGAAAAGAAATATTTAAGACTAATATGATCTGTCATCAATGTAAATTTCTTTCCAAGAAGATAGTGTCGCCACATATTCAAGGCATGAATAACAGCTGCCAACTCCAAATCATATGCACTATAGTTTTGTTCATGTGTCTTCAGTTTCCTAGATTCATATGCAATAACTAAATTTTCCTGCAAAAGGACTCCTCCCAACCCCTCTCTACAGGCATTTGTACATACAACAAATTCTTTATCAGAATCTGCAATTTTCAATATAGGGGCTGTGGTGAGTTTTAATTTTAGTTGTTCAAAACTGTTTTGGCACTTTTCAGTCCACTCAAATTTGACACCCTTCCTTTGTAGTGAGGTTATGGGGTATGCTATGGCAGAAAATCTCTCCACAAATATGTGATAATAACCTGCAATCCCCATGAATGATCTCACTACTGAAACATCTGTTAGCACATGCCATTCTTTAATAGCCTTTATCTTTTCAAGGTCAACAACCAACCCTTGTTCAGAAATAATATGACCCAAGTATTGGATCTTGTCCTTATAGAATTCACATTTACTGAATTTGGCATATAACTGGTTTTCTTTCAAAGTTTGCAATACTATCCTCAAGTTCTCTTTGTGTTCTTCCTCACTTTTTGAGTAAACTAAAATATCATCTATGAACACCAATACGAATTTATCCAAGTACTTATTTAATATACTGTTCATTAAGCACATAAAGGTGGCAGGGGAATTTGTCAAACCAAAAGGTAGGACTACAAATTCGTAGTGACCATAGCTGGTTCGAAAAGCTGTTTTTCTGATGTCTTCTTCTTTAATTCTGATCTGGTGATAACCAGTCCTTAAGTCAATCTTTGAAAATACTAAAGCTCCTCTCACTTGGTCAAAAATATCATCAATTTTGGGCAACAGGTATCTATTTTTAATGGTCAACTTATTCAGTTGACGATAATCAATGCACATCCTAAAGGTTCCATCCTTATTTTTCACAAATAGAACCAGTGCTCCCCAAGGAGACACACTCGGTCAGATATAGCCCTTATCCAGCAATTCTTGCAATTGCATTTTCAGTTCCATGAGTTCGGGGGGACTCATTCGATAAGGGGCTCGGGAAACAGGTGTTTCTCCCGGCACCAAATCGATTGAAAAGTCAATTTCTCTTTTGGGGGGAAGATGAGGAATCTCATCTGGAAAGACTTCCTTAAACTTTCTCACTACTGGAAAAGCATCCATCAGATTGTCTTCAGTTTTCTATTCTGTCTCTTCTACATGTACTGCATAGACTTGGTATCCTTTCCTAGCTGTTCTTTTTAATTGCAGTGCTGATATTTGTCTTACAGAGATGGGTTTTGGTTTTCCCTTGAGAATAAAAGGTTTCCCTTTTTCATCTATGCAATGCAGAGTTTTATCCCAACAATTCATCATCGCCTTTCTCTTTTCCAGCCAGTCCATTCCTATCAGCAAGTCATACGAACCTAATGGCAGAATTTTTAGATTTACTTCTGTTTGAAAATCATTTAATTTAATTGGTGTTTGAGGTAACTTATGAGTTACCTTCATTTTGGTGCCAGTGGCTAGCTGGACCAACCAAGATTTCTGAAATTTTTCAGTTTTGAGATTGCATTTTTCTACAATTTTTGGACTAATGTAACTCAAAGAAGCACCCGGATCAATCAAAACAGTAACAGATTGGTCAGAAATCTTACCCTCCATTTCAAACATGGTAGCTTGGTGTTCTGCTTGTCGATTTTCCAAGGCTGTACTGATAGTGGGTATATTTATTGCTATGTCATTTACTGTGGTAGCTTCTCGATCTCTCATAATCATCTGAATGTCTTAGTGGGGGAAATCCCTCAAAAGATGGGGTTCTCCACATCCCCAGCATTTCAAAGGTTCCCTCATTTTGACTATGCCTTCCTTCTTATTTCCTTCATGTAGCTATTTGGAACCAATTTGAGACTGACCTTTTTGGCTTTCTTTTGGTTTATTAAACTTTTCCTCTGATGGTCCCTACCAAAACTCCTTAAGTAAGCTGGTTTCTATTTCTTTCCATTAATTTCACCCTTGTTTAGCCAGCCTTTTCCATGCTCAGCCTTTCCTTGAAACTTCTGGTAGCATAATCTAGCTTTCCTCACTGTCTCGTCCATAGTTTTTGGGTTATCAAACTCAATCTTCTCTTTGTACACAACAGGCAAAAAATTCAAAAACCTTTGTACCTTGGCCTTCTCTTCCCTAATGTAAGGGACATATCTCAACAGATTGGTAAACTTGGTGACAAACTCATCAATAGTAAGTTGTCCCAGTCTAAGCTCATGAAATTCTTTTGCTTTATCATCATAATAACGTTCATTTAAATAGTGGTTTTTAAACTTAACCTGGAAATCTTCCCAAGTAACCGTCTTTTCATCAATGGCATGAACCATTTTCGTCTCCTCCCACCACAAGGTAGCCTTACCTTGTAGCTGGTAGACAGCTAATCTGGATTTCCGATTGCTTTCATATTCATAGACTTGAAAATATTTAATCATGTTCAACAACCAGGATTCAGCATCTTCCTCCTTCTCCCCATCATAGGAGGGAGGCTTGATATTTCAGAATTCCCCCTGTAATTCCTTTTTCTGTTTATACTGATGCCTACCAGCATCATCTTCCTCAGACTCATCAGTCTTCCTCTTTCCGGAACCTTCACCTTCTTCGCTGTTCCGCGAAGTTAGTTCTCTGATGAGCTTTTCCTACTCCTCACTGGCTAATGACAATCTGTCATTCTGGCTTCTTAGCTCAGTCATTTCTCGTTGCAAACTGTGCAACATAGACATCACCAGAGCACTGGGATCTGGTGTATTATCTTCATCATGCAGATCGACATAAATTTCCTCACCTTCTGCCATTCCAGCACCATTGTACACTACACAACACAGATCAATGAATAAACAAATTTTTTTATTTTTTTTCAACAATAATTCATTTATACAGTGAGCACACACAACAAAAACCCATTTTTGTATAACATGGGCTCTAATACCATTTGTAACGTCTCTTCCTTCCCCCTAAACAATTTTTTTTTTTTTTTTTCTATTTGTAGTTCAGTACTGTGCTTCTATTTGCCACAACTGTTCAATTCTACTTCCAATTTCATCAATTATGATCTCGTACTCTTGTGGTTATAGTGCCATTGTTTTCTTTCACTCATAACTTGTGGCTTATAAAATTTACACATATATATGTTCCCATATCTATCATATGGTTGCACTTGCTCCTATTCACATCTATCTATGCATGATGTAAATTACCCATATAGGCTATCCTATCTATATGCAACTCATACATGTCAATTTATTCCTTACAATTTTTTTGCCCAACACTTGTAGGCTCATTATACTAATGTTCCAAAGTTCAATGGCATTCTCATATGGGGTCGATATGGTATTCATGGTGTAGACGTCTTTGTATAACCCCAATAGTGATAGTCCTATAGTCGAATTTCGACTTCTTCTATGTCTTAAGAGGTCTATTCGTATGTCGATCTTATGGCTGGTTCCATGAATTTGTGATCAAGGTTTAAAATTCATAATGCATGTTCCAACGTCATCGAATATATTTCTTGTACATGTTATTTATGTTGAAATTTATGTAAAGATGGACACCTTCAACTTCAGAGTACACGTACTGCGTCCTTGGAGAAGGTGAGTTAATGTATTTTGGGAAACTGAACATTGTGTCAAGTCTCCACGTCATTTTACGCAAGGCTCTATGTTGATTTGTTTTGAGTTGTGTTGGATTTCATTTCGTTCACGCTCAAGTGGTATGTATCCACGTTTGCATTTTTAATTGCCACACCAGACTGCTCTGGTAACTATGAAAACCACGCAACATGAGCGGAGGTACCGTGAGATTTATTTCATAGATTGTCAATTTAATGTTGAAAGACCATGTTTTAAATGCCAATTCCTCCAAATCGATCCATGTACCCACCTTGGATTCTTTTCCACTTGGACGACGGAGATTTCCCTATCCCATTAGGGTTTCATTGTTGTTGGTTATGGAGGCATTTGTATAAATCTCGTGCTCATTTTCGAGACTTTTCTTTCGTTCCTAATTTGTTATGCTCTCCTCTCGGTGCCGAGCCTCTGCATGCTGGAGAGGCGAATTGTTATCTATTCTAGGATTCGCGAACGTATTCATCTCTCATCGCCTCATAAGGCAGGTATGACCATATGAGCACAACGCTATTTTAACCTGTGATGATTTTGTCATTAATATGTATGTTATTATATTCAGGTTATGGTGGGAGACGTGAGTTTTAATTTACACCATTTCTTTCTATGGTCCCATTTGTTGTCTAGAACTCGTGGCGTTGTATTTTCTTGCTTTTGTTTGATTGCACAATCTCTCATAACGATTTTCTGTTCTAGTATGAAATTTTCATTTTCTGATGACGATATTTAACACTATTATCCCCTCATTTCTTGTTAGGATTTACTCCTTTTTGTCCTTAGTGACTTGGCTAAGTTCATCTGTTCCATTCGCCGAATTATCCTGGCTCATAGTAGGAAATCTCTCCTCGGTAAGCCATCTTATTATTGGAACAACATTATTCTGGAGTTTTTATTTTCATATTGGTGAAGATTTTTGACAATACCCTGTGTTCTTCATGCAGGTCGTATTTGATGAGAACATATTCCATTCCCAAGGTAAAAATAAGTTTGATTTATGTTCGCTTCGCATAATTTATGTTTGGAGTGTCCTCCTATCGTCTTATTATAACAATATCTCCTATTTCCCTCGTTTGATTGCAGGTAAGTTTGAATAGAATCGAGGGTTTTTTTATTTAGTTGTATTGGGTGGGATTGAAATTCCTTCGACTTGACCTAGGTTTTATTCTTGGATTTCAGGTCAGTATCGATGCCTCCTAAATCGGCGTGTGACCAGGCTCTTTCATTATTGTTATCCCAACTTTGCTCAAATACTTCAAATTTTCTTTCTGTTGTCGCGAAAGTTGTTATTGTAGTAATTCTTTATGCCAGACAATAGGACTGTTAACAAATTTTCTTTAGTGACGATATTCTCTGCATGATTAATTTCTGTAGTATTACTATCGACCCTTGAAAGTCTGATTCCATACGCGGTTCAGAAATTGATATGTATATATTTTTCTATTTACTATTTGCCTCTGTTACTCATGCCCAATCAATGATATTCTCTAATGGATCTCAGTTTATCATTTTCGTATAAATACTCATATGAATTATTTCTCCCAGAAATCTATCTGCATAAGTTAGACTGGAGGAATTTATAAGCTCACTAGTCTTATTTTTTTTTCTTCTGTTCCTTCGTATTGTATTAGCATAATGAATGTAAATCTCTATTTGTTGTTTGATTTTTCAAGTCTAAATCTTTCAGTGCATGAGAAATTTTCATGTCCACAGAGTCTATAAATTCATGTACATTATATAACACAGCAGTGGACTCTATGTATACTCCTTAGTTTGAGGTTTCATAATAATATTCACTTATGTTATTCAAGTAATTTATATAGATCTGGTGGGTGAAATATGTGTTAATTTTCACAGCTTTTACAGTTGCATTCATTATCTATAAATTCACATGCTCATCTTATTTTCCGATAAGTGTTCTGTTTGGACCATTCCTTGGTAAAGGATGTTAGTCACACACCCGTTATATATATATTTCTCAAACTACAATTGTTTGCAGATTTCGTAACTATGGTTAGCTAGGTCTCTTTACTAACTGAAATTATATATAACACTAAATCTATGCTCTTCCAATCTGTCCTTATTGTAGAAGGCAACTTATAGATAGACATGTATTGCTATGTTGGAAACCTATAAGTCTGTACTTTACTTAGTAAATTTAACAAATTCCTTACTACCCACATATTGCAATTGTCTCTAGTGTCCACTATTTTAATCCTATTGTTAACAAAAGAAGATTAAAGTTACATAATTATGAATTATGAGGTAACATAAATCTCCAGATTTAAACCAAAGGCTGGTTTAGAGCTTCTGGATGATTTTTCCTCATTTTTTCTAGTTCCTACAACCATGCAGAACTGAGAGGGTTTAATCCCTTCTTAACTCTATAAATGTATGGAACACTATTATAATTCAGAAAACAAAATATACATATGTAACTACAGTCATTCACAACACAATTAAATTTTCAATTGTTCATAATTACTGTGGACATACCGCTTTGGTAATTGACCAGTTCTCCCAACCGTAGAGTCCCTCTATCTCCAGAACTCACCCCCGAGCTGAGATCACCTCATAGAATAGACCAACCACTAATCTGTTTAGGAATAACTTATTTAAGCTTTTTCTCCCTAAGCATGTTTCTAATTCTACGTCCAGAATTTCAGGATGATTTTCTTCCTGTTTGCCTGGGCTTCCCTTATTTAGGGATTTTTAAAGCTGCTTTCTGCTTTTCCCAGCTTTTTTACCTCTTCCCAACTACTCTCCACATCATTGGGGAAACTAGATTTTCCTCAAAATCTAATTTGGAAATAAACTCTTTCAAGGATTTTTTTTTGAAATATTTTTGGGGAATTATTTGCCTCTTTCCATCCTCATGGATTTAGCAAGTGATCTCATAATTCTCATTTTGGTCAATCTGCACAGAATTATTTTATTTATTTTTCATAATCAAATATTTAATTACATCCACAAAATACTTGTCCATTTGGGGCCACTCCCCTCAAGATTAAAGTTAAAATGTCTAGCTTTGAAAGAAAAACATAAACTAGGGGTGTTACACCTTCCAAGACCTCTTGTATATTAGTATATCATCAAAAAATAGTAGAAAAAATTTTCTAAGGAAGGGTTTGAAAATGGAATTCATAAACCCTTGAAATGTAGAAGGTGGATTTGTAAGGCCAAAAGGCATGACCAAAAATTCATAATGACCCTCATGAGTTCGAAATGATGTTTACAGAATATCTTCAGTCTTCATTCTAATTCGATGATATCTTGAATGAAGATCCACTTGGTAAAATCATTTGCTCCATGTAATTCATCTAATAATTCATAAATCACAAGAATGGGAAATTTATCTTTAATGGTGAGCTTATTGAGCTTCCTATAATCCGGACACATGCGCCATGATCCATCCTTCTTGTGCACCAATAGTACTAGAACAGAGAAAGAACTTTGACTAGGTTGAATTATACCAGCCTCTAACATTTCTGCAATGATACATTCAATTCGCTCTTTTGGACATAAGTATATCTATAAGGCCGGATGTTTTGGAGGAACACTTCCTAGAATCAAATGAATAGCATGATCATGATCACGAATAGGTGGGAGTCCTTTGGGATTTTAAAACACCTTGGAATGATTGTCGAAGACTTTTTGGAGATCTGCAAAAATAGATGATTTTGATGTTGGAACTTCTAGTGAGCATAATTTTGCAATTACACCTTGTTCTTTCTTCAGAAGCTTTGTCATGACTTTAGAGCTTATTATCTTTCCTGGCTTCCCCGCAATACCCCATAATTCAAATTCCTTTCCTTCTAAAAAAAATTTAAAAAAATGTTCTTGAAAATTAAAAGCTACCATCCCCAAAGATTGTAACCATTGTACTCCTAGTACAACATCAACACCTCCCATTGGAATGGAAAGCATTGGACTATTCAATACAGATTCCCCCATGGTTAGCTTGATATTATGCATTTTCTAGAGCAATTTATAGTTCCTCCATTTGAAACCATCACTTGACATTCTGGTACTGGGTATAGGAAACAATTCAATTCCTTAGCTACCTTACAATGAATGAAATTATGGGTACTACCCGAATCAATCAACACTATTACCTTTTTCTTCTTGATATGTCCTTCTATCTTGAGAGTTTGAGGAGTGATAATTCCTACCAATTCATTACACGATATGGTCGGACTAATTTCTTCTTCTTCTAGGGTTGGTTCCTCGTGTATATCCTCTTCTTTTGAATATTCTTGTTCGTTTTCTTCTTCCTCTTCACAATCTATGTAAACTAATTTCTTCTCAGCATACTTATGACCTTTAGTGTATTCGCTATCACAAATGTAACAAAGCCCTTTTTCTCTTTTTTCTTCCAATTGTTGTGGTGTCAACCTTGCAGGCTATGGAAGTCTAGGAGTAGCAACACTTCCATATTTATATATGTGAGTGGTAGGCTTCCTTGTCGCCATAATTTTACATTCAATTTTTCTTGCCAACTTGAATGCCTTTTCCAATGAATCAGGTTCCCAAACGTGAACTTCATTTTGGATGTTATCCTTTGAATTCCCTATGAAGACATCAATCCTTTGTTCCTCTGGAATATCAGTTACCCTTATATTCAATTTTTGTAAGTCCTCAATGTGCTCCACCACTGAACCCTTTTGTTTGAGATTTATCAATTGGCTAAAGAAGGTGTTGCTTTTTGTATCCTCATAATGTGCTATCATTTCCTCTATAAAAATTGACCAAGTGACAATTTTTTTACGGTAGCAAAGTCATCGATACCATAAAAATGTATTTTGTTCTAAATGTAAAGTTGAAATACATACCTTTTGTGTGTTTTTCACATTATTGAGATCAAAATATTGCTCCATGTGTAGTATCCATGTTACGAGATCCTTGCCATCAAACTTCCTCATATCCATCTTTTGAATATGGTGGTTCTTCCATCCAACATTAGAGTTTATGAAATCATGATTAACATTTATTTTATTCTCATCATGAGTTTCCTCTACTATCTTTTTGCCATTAGGAAACATTTCTTGTCTCAACTTTGAAAAAATTTTGATGTCTACTTTTAGATCATTCTTCATGTTTTCCATTTTTTCATTGATCTTAGCTTTCATGTCATCCATATTAGCTTCCATGCCAACATGCATGCCATCCATCTTAGCTTCAAAACCATTCATCTTAGCTTCCACGCCTTTATTCAAACCATCCATATTAGTTTCCACGCCTTTATTCAAAACATCCATTTCCTTTTTTGTTTCTCTTTGCGATAGGTGCAGATGCTCTTGTAATTTTGATATCTCATGTTGCATTTCTTCATCTTCATGAGTCATAGTAGAGACTTCTGAAGGCTTAATGGGTGTTAAATTATTTTTAGGGGGGATTTTAAAACCCAATACTAATATCTTTTTTTCAATATGCTCTTGGAATAAATTCAAACTAATTTTTTCAAACGAGACTTATGTAATTCGAAAAAAATACACACCTTTTTCTTGCTTTTGAGGAGCTCGATATTGAAACTAATTTATCTCTGTGATTTTGGATCTTCAATATCTGAAATTGGGACCTGTAGTAGCCCTCCAAATCTTCTTTCAAATTCTAGAGGTCTAACTTGATTTGGATTCTTCAAGTCAAAGTTATGCCAAATCTCCCACAATGACCTAATTATGATTTGGTTCAGTAGATCGACATTGTATAGCATGCCACGTGTCACTGTTTCCTCCTTTGGCTCTAAAATTGATACACAAGAAACTAAAGTCCATTTACTTACGGCCACCTTTTACAAAATTCTAATCCAATGTTCGGAGAAATAGTTATGATGATTTTCCCATGGTCACCTCTTTGAGATGAAATTTGGGAGCCTAAAAAATCCCTAACTTCCACAGACCCTATATTCGAAAATATTGCGAATCAAGCTCTGAAATTTTTCCACGACGTTCCTTAGGATTGTGGCTTTGCTATGTGAAAATTTCAGCTTCTGAACCCTAGTAGAAATTTTTTTTTATAGATAAAATGCCACGATGACCGGTTTAGGTTAGATTCAGTAGCCTGCACAAATCCCTAACTTGCATAGATCATATCTTCGAAAACATTGCGAACTAAGATCTGAAATTTTTCCATGACGTTCCTTAGGATTTAGGCTTCTCTTTGTAAAAATTTTAGCTTCTAAACTTTAGTAGAGAAAAAGTTATAATGAAAATTTCATGATGACCTATTTGGAGCAGCGAAACCCTAGAATCCAAAGCTTTGATACCAAATGTTATGAAACTAGCTTGAAAAATATAAGAAAAGAGAGATGAACACCTTAGAACTCAACCACTTTGAGGGAGAAACCTCTAATACATTACATAAATGAAAAATTATTGGATGTTACAAATGACCAAAACCTCCTTCTATATATTGTGGTCCATGGGGCCACAATATAATCCTAGTTGACCTAACAATAATAATGTAAGGGAACAAAAATAACAATATTTGGGTTACAGGGGTACAACAATAAAAATAAGTTGGCCACACTAATAACAATAAGGGACTAAACTATTAATATAGGGACCTAACATTCTCAAATATTTATTTAAGAAAAGGATATCACCAACTCATAATTAAGGATGAGGACATCAATAAAACAACATTTAGAACTGGATATGGAGATTATGAATTTTTAGTTCTACCCTTTCAACTTACTAATGCGCCTTCTACATTCATGTGTTTAATGAATAATGTACTGCACCAGTATCTAGACAAGTTCGTACTAGTGTTCATTGATGACATTTTGGTGTACTCCAAAAATGAGTAAGAACATAGAGAACATCTCAGAATAGTCCTACAAACACTTAGAGACATAAACTATCTGAAAAACTCATCAAATGTGAATTTTACAAGAATAAAATTTAGTATTTGGGTCATGTAATTTCAAAGGATGGCTTAGCAGTAGACTCCTAGAAAATACAAGAAATAATGAATTGGTCGTTACCCATAGATGTCCCAGCCATATGATCCTTTATGGGTACTATTGGATACTACCATAGGTTTGTGGAATTATTCTGAGCCTTAGTTTATCCTATTACTTCCTTACAAAAGAAAGGAGTGAATTTTGAATGGACAAAAAAGTGTCAAAGTAGTTTGAACAATTAAAATTGAAATTAAATACTACACCCATATTGAAAATTTGTAATCCAAACAAGGAATTTGTAGAGTGTGAAGATGCATGTGTGGAAGTGTTAGGAGGAGTTTTGCTGCAAGATAATTTAGTCATAGCATATGAGTCAAGAGAATTGAAGAAACATGAACATAATTATATTGTATATTAATTCAAACTAGCTGATGTGATACATGCATTGAAGATGTGGAGAAATTATCTCTTGGGAAATAAGTTCATACTAATGACAAATCACACAAGTCTGAAATACTTCTTTACTCAACTAGATTTAAATTCTAGACAAGCGAGATGGTTATCTTTCCTTAGTGATTTCGATATGTAAATCAAACACATTAAAAGAAAAGAAAATAAGATTTCTGATGGGTTGAGAAGGAATTCTCATCAAAATTTTACCAATGTAGGAAGTACTGTGAAATTTTAAATAGAAGAATTGATACTGAAAGTGATGATGCGAGACCAACAATATGTGAAATTGCAAGAGAAATTACAAAAAACTAAAGCTGTGGGATATACTAAAAACTATAAAGGAATGATTTATTACTAACAAATATTGTATATTCCAAATGTGACATCTTTAAAACTGAAAATTTTAGATGAGGATCATAAAAGACCTTATGCAAGTCATCTTGGTTATCAAAAAATAATTTCAGCATTAAGGAAGAACATGTTTTGGCTGGGTATGAAGAAAAATGTTGTTGATTATCTAGCCAAGTGTTTAGAATGGAAGTGGGAAGTGGTTTCCATAGATTTCATTACTAGATTTCCTAGAACTAAATATCAACATGACTATATAATGGTGGTTGTAGACACATTAACCAAAGAAACACACCTTTTACTAGTACATTCAACTTTTGGCACAGCTCAAGTAGCCAATGTATTCATGAAAGAAATTGTGAAATTACATGGCATTCCAAAAATGATTATATCTGGAAGAGATGCAAAATTTACTTCAGCCTTTTGGAAAACTATGTTTGGAGGAATGGGTACAAAATTGAACTTTAGTACTGCATACCATCCTCAAAAAGATGGGAAAACTGAAAGAACTAACCATATTTGAGAAGACATGTTGCGCATGTATGTGATGGACATACCTACAAGATGGGAAGATTTTATGCATCTAGCAGAATTTGCATATAATAATAGTTATCAAGCTTAAATTAAGATGATTTATTTTGAAGCATTGTATGGTAGGAAATGCCACACACCACTTAGCTAGAGTCAAACACAAGATAATTTAATTCTTGGACCTAATGCATTGTAGGAAATGGAAAGAACTGTGAAGAAAAATCAACAAAATATTAAAATACCTCAAGATAGACAAAATATCTATGAAGACAAAAAGAGAATTCATAGAGAATTCAAAGCGGGAGATCATTTTTATTTGAGGACTAAGCCTAAAAAGAGTACATTATATATTGGTAGTTGTGCTAAGTTAGCACCATGCTACTGTGGACCATTTCAAGTTCTATAAATAGTGGGGTAAATAGCTTATAAATTGGCTCTACCTATTCATATTAAGGTTCAATTTTTTTTTCATGTTTCCTTATTGAAAAAGTATGTACATGATCCTACTCATGTAATTGATTGGACTGTGATAGGGGTGGAAACAAAAGGGGAATTTCTTCCAAAGCCCGTTCGTATACGGGCATGGGAATAAATTGAGCTCTGAAATAGAACTGTAGCTAGGGTAAAAGTGCAGTGGCAGCACTTTACACCTGAGGAAGCTACTTGGGAGTGAGAAGAGAAAATGCAAGAGAAATATCCATCACTATTTGAAAAGTGAACTGATATTTTGCAACATCGAGGACGGTGTTTTGATTTAGAGGGGAATATATAACATCTCTATTTTCGGATTTTATGTAGGTAGTTGAAAAGCCTAAAGGTTAACTAGACCTAAAGGAAAATAATATGTGTGGAAATATTATTATTTTTTTAATTAATAAATGTGGAATTTTAATTATTTTGCAAATACTAGAGTAAATTGGAGACCAGGATTTCAAGTCCATGAGGATGGAATTAAATCCAAAGACTTTCCCAAAATATCCAAAAATATTTGGAGAAAAAAAAAAAATTAAATATATTATATTGGAGATAAAAATCTAAAAGATACCTCAGTAAAGTGGAAAGTTACTCAGAAGAGGTGAATTAAAACTAGAAAGAGGAAAAATCTAATTTTAAAGAGATTTTGTGGAAAAAACAAAATTAAAGCCTAGGCTAAAGGAAAAAAACGTCCTGATTTAACTGGACGTGATTATGGAAACATGTTAGGGGAAATCAGGTTTAAATAAGCCATTCCTAGGTACACAAGAGGTTTTATACACTTTGGAGGAATTGATCTCTGCTCGAGGGGAGCTATGGATGAAAGCTCAAGATTGGGTGGCAAATAGTCTTTACCAGAATTGGTATGCATAGTTTTTAAATTCTGTCTTGTTCTTTTGTTTTTATGATAATCATTGGATAAGAGTAAATGTGTTTTTAGCTAGGAAGATAAGTGGAAAATTGTGTCTCTTGAATTATCAATCTGTATATTAATTTTTTTTATACTTGAGGGTGAAATTTCTATTGTATTTAATAGAAACATAACTATAGAAAGTATAGTGGTAGTTTCTGTATAGTTACATAGACTACTGAAATTAATTAACCAATAATCATAATTTATAAACCCAATTAGAAGGGTTTAAATATGTTGTTGGGTTTATGAAAATTAATATATTACAAGCATAAAATACATTTGTAGGAGTGGAGAATATTCTAAAGATGTTAAGAACGAGAGATGGTAAATATTTAGTTATTTCTATAATCAGTGAGTAACCAGAGATGTGTGTGGGATTTATTATTAAAATAGGAATGAAATATTTTGTACAAACTATGTACATAAACTCATAATGTACAATTTCATAAAGATAGAAATCAATATACATCCACTTAATTCTTATGCTAAAAGAAGAAATATAAAATCATTTTACATATAGAGACACTATCTGTACAATACAATTATAAATACCAACGTCAACTAGGAATTATGCCTAAGTGATCCATGTAGTTGATATACTATCAAGAACTTGGAAAACATGTGTAAAATTATTACATGGATGGACATTCATAAAATAAATGAGAACAAAAATATGTATTAATATTCATAATGCAATGTCATTTATCACTGGCACAGTTATATTGACTGAAAGCCGATTGTGTTTGCTATTAATTACATATTGTCTACATGGATAAATATCATTGAATTCTGCAAGCTAAATTCTATGAATGATAATGACAAAACTATAAATAGATGGAACCAAATTTATTGTCAATTATTTTGAGAAATAAGGCATAAGTAATTATGTTATAAATGAGGAGAGGTGATATACCTGTATAGAAAATCCACATATAGAGTGGTTAGAGTTATATCTACTAGAAAATTAAAATAATACACAGAAGTTGGAAAATTGTCAATATCAGCCCACATATGAATATACCTTATTAGTCAAGTTTGAGGCAGTGAAGTCTCTTCTGTATATTAAACAAGAAAAATAAACATATATGTTAGTGTGAATAAATGAGAAAGATATTAAAATTCTGTAATAATCTTGAAATTATAGAAAATGAATTACCTGAATTGTGGGTGGAAACCATATACTGGGTAATTGAAGTGAATCCATGAATTGTACAGAAACAGGAAAAGAGGAGTTTCATGTGTTATAAAACATTTTGTTAATATGGGAAATGAACAACATGATTATTAATTACAAAATAGAAGTGTTCACATACAATAAATTAATAATTAGTAATCTGAATGTTTTATACAAAGTTATAAGAGAGACAGAGTGAACATATATAACAAAAAGATAAGAAATGATTTAACAAATTACATATGGAGAAACTGATTTAAAATATACATACATACATACATACATACATACATACATACATACATACATACATACATATATATATATATATATATATATATATATATATATATATATATATATATATATATATATATATATATATATATAATTCAACCTCAGTAAACTAGCGAAGGCATAGTTACTTCATTAATTAAATTCTGTGATGTAGAGAGAATATAAATATATTGTAATTGTGAAATTTTTATGAAAAATCATTACAGTGAATTGGGAAATCAAATTCTAATTAGTTTAGAAATGATGTGGGTGATATTGATAAACAAAACATAATTACCAAAAATTTTTGATGGCAAATGAGGGTTAATTAAGCTGTGAAACAGAGGTCAAGTATATTCATGATGTTGAAACAGGCTTGAATAACTTGACTTGAATTGAAGGAATGCCAAAGAAAAATAATGTATTTCATAGATGAGAAGTTAACTAAATGTCAAAACATGGGAGAATATAAAGTACAACGTATTCCATACAATATGATATAGTGACTCTAATAATATCAAACTATGGAAATTTAGGGCCGAATTCAAACTATCAAATATTATTCAAACAGTAATAAATCACGAATTCCATAATGAATACAAAAGAAACCCTTGAGAATGAAGGGTAGATCCAAGACATATAGACAAGAAGTAATACGAAATCTCTGGGAAAGCAAGTGAATGATAAAATTGAGAAATCACCGGATGAGTTCATAAGTTAGTAGAAAAGTAGGAAAATTGGGGCAAAACATTAAATTGATTTTGACAGTGCAATCGTTTTAAACTATCGAAGACAAAATTCCATTATCAATGTAGAGTCCAGCCTTATCATATAATACCTAGTACAAAATTTTAGAAGGAAATTTAAAGAAGGAACCTGTCAAAATTCTAAGTAAACATTTAAGAAGAAAAGTGTAGTAACAGTGGGACGAGTGCATAACCTACCTGCATTACGAAAACTTTGGTATTACCTCATGGCTTCACAGTGAACGGTCTTGAGAACCCTCTGTCCCTCAAGGTGGAAGAAACATAGACTCCTCTTTTCATCCATATGAAAGAAATTTGAATGGTTTGTTTATGCATGTAACCCTGAAAGAATGCGTACAGTATATAGATGAGAAACAAAATCTGTAAATTAATAAAAATTCCGAGCAAGAAATCAGGTATGTGAGGTTACCTAAGAGGGAGATTTAGATTTTGAGGCAACTTAGGTAGAGGGAAGCCATGAAAATTTTCAAAATTTCAAAACCAAACTAGAGCCAAAAAACTCTAAAGGAAAATTTCAAATGAAGAATGAAGTGAAATGAAACTAATTCAATAAACCCTAATCAAGAATGATGGAGGGAAGGAGTACGAGTTGATATCAACCGTCGAATGATGAGAGTTTCGAGCTCCACCTGTTAATGAAATTAATATGGCCATGTGACTAAGATAATATGTATTACATCCAATTAATCCACAATAGCATCAAAATAAGAAATGTTCAAGAGTTGTAGACAAATCTATCATAAATCACTTATTGTAGGTACGATTAAATCCACAGAGGTATGGTCGAATATACATCAGGAAATGCATGACATTAAAAGCATGTTTCATACCATAAAAATATTTTCCATCTAAACTTATAACTCAATTAAGGTCTGTGTGATCATATAGGTAAGTTTAATGGTAACGTTCCTTATAAATATTTCAAATTCCATAATAGTTATAAATCCAAGGTGGATGAAACGAATTTCTATAACCATGCCATAGCAAGGAAATGCTCAACGAGTATTTTTTGTATATAGATATAGGAAATTCATTCTCGTATGACTATACATATTGTATTTTTATCTAATACTTAAGAGAGGTAATATAAGTCTTATATAAGACGAGAATTTCTTCACTATATTACAAATTGATACACCTAGGGTAACACATTGGAAATTAGGATGTATGGGATTATGTCCTACTAGGTAACTTTAACTTTAATATTTATTAAATTTATAAAGTTAATAATAAATTTATAAAGGGTAGAGTTGTGGAAAGGTATATAGACTTAACAAGATAATAGCAAAGGAAACTATTATAAAGGAATTAATGTACATTGACAGGAATGTATGAATTTCACGAAGACGAGGCAAATTATTAATACATTAAAGGAGGAAATATTGGAATATGATTCTATTAGTGTGAATTCCATTACACATAGTTCTGAAAATAATTATGTCATAATGAAGATGCTAACAAAAGAAATTAAAACCTTTAATGAAATTTTATAAGAGGTGGTAAAGTGTCGGAATTAAATTAATTCAATGACGACAAAATAAGTACAAGATTATAAATAGAAAAATACAAAAAATTGGGTAAGTAGTGTTGTTACAACTTCCAAGATTTCTTTTGGTGTGCTTCTATTTTGGCTTCCATTGTTGCTTCATATTTTGCTTCCATAATTGATTCCCTTTTAGCCTCATGACTTTCTTCCTTTTACATGGAAGGTTTTGTTCTTGTTTAGCTCCTATCTTTGCTTCGTTTTTAGGTCCAATTTTTTCTTCCTTTAGTTTTGGGATTTGCTTCTGATTTAGCATACAATTTTTATTTTTGTTAAGGAACTAATTGTGCTTCCTATTTAGAGCCAGTAATAGCTCCAAGTATGGATTCCAATTTAATGTCGAATTTTACTTCCATTTTAACAACTCATGATGCTTCCTTTATAGCTTCCATTTGTTAATTTAATTTTTTTTATTTGAATCAAATTAGTTAAATATATCATACCTCTTAAATAACTTATATGATTATATACTAAATCATATTTCATTTGAAATACTTTATAACATACCACTTATAAATATTTTTTAAGGAAATGGACATCCATACAAACTAACAACATTTTTTTAACTATAGCCGGTATTTTTATATTATTAATAAAAAAAATTGTTGGCCATGACTAGCTACACATAGAGCAGGCCCATATTCACATCATAGAGTTTCTATAGAATAGCTCTTTTAGGTTTATTATAGCTATAGACCACACCACAAAATTGGAAAAAAATAACAAGATATTTTATTTTTAACTATAACCTTTGTTTTTATATTATTAATAAACAGACGTGTTGGCCTATGATTAGCTACACATAACTCCATCCCCGATAATACACACACACACACACACACGCACACACACACACACACACACACACACACACACACACACACACACACATATATATATATATTATAATTCAAAATGATACAACTCAATATGGTACTGAAGGTGAAAATGATACATATGATAATAAATATGAAAAGAGGAATCATAATGATTTATCAATAGTGATACATGATGGAGCCTATATGATCAATGTCACTAGCTACTACTAGTAAATTTCTCATCGTCATCATCAGGAGTATTATGATCATCAAAATCATGATAATCATCACTTTCATCATCATTTTCATCTACCTCAGAGTCATATCCATCTACCTCTTTATCATTGCATCAATTTTTTGAACCATGTTTGACATAATATGGATTGATTTCAAGATCAACTTGACCTTCTGGAAGGCTCATGTTATACAAAACAAAACATTCAAAATGAAAATCTATTATTTATTTCATGTAATATTTAATATTTTTGTTAAACTTCTAATATTAAAACATATGAAACATAACCATAAACATATTACATCATATAAAATTTCATATATATATATATATATATATATATATATATATATATATATATATATATATATATATATATATATATCATAATACAATTTCAATTAATTTACAACTAGTATGGCATTCCAATGATGTAAAAAATTCAACAATTCTAATAAATGTTAGTAAATCATGGAATGGCGCCATACCTTTTCATTGAATAGCTTGTGTGATCTGTAGTGTACCTTCTCGTGCTAGGAAGGAAGGACCCTCCTTATTAATATGGATCACTGGTTAGGATGGTACAATAATTTTTTGATTTATTTCCTCCGAGTTATAATTCACGTGGAATTGTTGTTACTATTATTATTAGTCTTGTTGATGCTTTAATGATTGCATAATCCTAGCCTATATATTTTTTAATAGCATAGGTATTGGGTCGGTCCCTTTGTTAATGTGACATATATTTAATTCCTGATACAATTTGATGGTGTGCTCATTTCATTTGAATGTGTGTTTCAACATATTTTGAGAGAATGGTTTTCAAGGGTGCTCTTCTCTTCTCAATAAGAGTGAAAATGTGAGAGAGTGTCTTTATTCTGCATTGTGTGTTTATTCTTTGAGAGTGTGAACAAGGTTTGAGAGTGTTGAATTGCTAAGGGTGTGATTACAAAGATTGATTTTGAGATTCGTTAGCACTAATCATAATTTTCCTTTGCATATATGTTACACAATATCCTTTAATTAAAAAAACCTGCTTTGATTGGAAATCAATGTGAAGATTTGGAATTATTTCTCTAAATTAAGAGGACAATAGTTCTTCCCAACAACAAGTTGAAGAAAAACCTATGCACAACTTTCACATAATGCAAGTTGAAGAAAAAAGTGGAATGATGTATGAAATCTGAAGTAGAAAAATTTAAGGGTCAAAGTAAACATATAATAATTCAAAAGTAGGTAAAATAATTAAATAAACACTCTACAGTTTGAATCAATCAGATTATCCAATAAATGAAGTATGGGAGTGTATTTTAGTGAAGAAAGGAAATTTTAGCCAGTATCACAAAAATGCACTCCAAACCTTCATTTCAAGGCCAAATTGAATGATTTAACTTTGATAATAATTTTTTACTCATAATTAACATTAATGTTTCACATATAAATTTCCGTTCTGCAAGAATATGCCAAATTTGATTGATTTCGTAGGGTTAAAATAAATGTTTGTGTGCCTCAAATAAATGCACATCAGGACATCTACTTAATTGACTCCGTGATAATGATCATTCAAACCTAAATATAAAAACCATTTAATGCACCGTAACATAGTCCTTTTCACAAAGGAAATTTTATACAATGAAATCGAATTCTGGTGGAATAATAATTGATTATATCTGCTAATGACCATAGTGAGAACAAATGTGCACTCCCAGGAAAAATCAATTGCACTCTTGGTAACAAAATTTGAAATGGGACATGATTAGACAATTTGTAACCTTAATATATAACCTTGCATCATCTTTGATAAATATCCTAAATAACTATGTTTTCCATTTATACACAACTTTCACATAAGCCAAGTCGAAGCAAAACTTAGAGTGTTGTATGAAATATGAAGTATAAGTATTTAACCTAAAAATAACTATATAACAATGCAAAAGTGTGTAAAATCATTAAATAAATAATCTATATTTTTAATCAATTATATTAATAAATAAATGAAGCGCGAGTGTGCATTTTAGTGAAGCAAGGAAATTTTGGCCTGTTTCACAAAAATGCATGCCCAACCTTCATTTGAAGGAAAAATTGTGTAATATCCCTAATTTCATATTTTATAAATAGTGAATAGACCTAAAGGTTAGGTGGACATAAGGAAAAATTATGTATGGACATATTATTTTTGGAAATTAATAAATGAATGTGAAATTATATTATTGTAAAAAGACAAGAGTAAATGGAGACCAGGAATTCTAATCCATGGGGATGGACTAGAATCCTATGACTTTCCCAAAATTCTCCAGAAATCCTAGGAGAAAAATAAAATAAATAAAAAATTATTAGATGGGAGAAAAAGATCTAATAAAAGCCTCAGTAAAGTGGAAAGTTACTAAGAAGGGTTAAGAATAAAACTAGGCTAAGGAGAATCTAGTTTTAAAAGAATATTTTGTGGAAAAAACAAAATCAAAGCCAAGGCTAAGGGAAAAAACGTCCCAAAATATCAGGACGTCGTTATGGAAACCAGCTAAGGGAAAGCAAGCTTAGAGAAGTTATTCCTTGTGTGACAAAGGGGTTGTTTACACTACGGAAGAATTGATCTTTGCTTGGGGGACAACTCTGGAATAAGCTCGAGGTTGGGAGGAAAACAATCTTTATACAATGGTATGTACATTCTGTGGAAATTTTTTGTATATTATAAATTCATATTTACCCTACTATTATCAGTTTATAATAAATTTGAATTTGAAATCAGAAGATAAATGAAAATTTAACTCAAAAAATTTAGTTTTTTTGTATGTTATTCGAATGGGATTTTATGTAAATTAAACCCATAGAATTACATGTATTGTACAATGCCCTTTTCAGAAATTTAATTGCCATATATATTTGAAAAGAGTCTCAACTATAAATTAATATAGTTAAGTCTCTTGTGTTGTTACATAGGTTTGGTAGAGTTTAGGGGACAAAAAAATAGAATCTCTAAACCCTATCCTATGGTCTAAATCTGTTGTTTAAATCCAAATTAAAATATGGAATTTAACTAAAAAGTTACAGTATATGTATAATAAATAATGTGCATAATACAGTGAGACACATATCAGAACTAAATCTATGTTGATATCGTAAATTAAGATACATATCTGAATTAATTCTATGCTGATATAAACTTGAGATTTGAAGCTAAAACATAAGTGCATGTATGCTGTAAAGTGGAAGTTATAGCAAAATAATCAAAATCCAAATATAGACCAAACATGTGATAACATAATATAGATAAACATAAATTCTGTATTATCTAACTTCCATATACATAAAGGTCCATTCAAAATCCTCTAGATGAATTCAGGCTGAAAATGTTTTAAATTAATTGTGTTTGAATTGTATAGTATGATGTTACAATTTCATCACATTCCTATTCAAGCAACATGTATAAATAACAAAATTAAGATATGCATAATGGAGTAGATTGTGGAAGGGTCTCCATTGGTTTGATGTCCGACCTGAAAAATTATCATATTGTATGTCATCTACTCTCACTAATAGTCTCAATGTATACCACCATTGTAGAAGATAGCATATCAAACCCAAAGTAAACGATGTAGTTTAAGTTATAATTTTAATTTCGAAAATTGAATCTAAAATTGAAGAGTATATATATAGTGAGAGAGGATATTTGTAAATTTCTCTTCAAATTTGAAGATTCCTCCTTGCACCTACAGTAAAGGGGACTATAAGTAAAGCTAGAATAATAAATATAATAAATGACATTGCTATATAATATTGAAGTAGAATGTATAAAAAACCTGGAAGAAGGAAAGGTACAGGTTTGTATAATCGATAAACTAATTTCAAACACAGTACATTTAGCTGAGAAAAGAAAAAAAAGTGTTACTTTCAAAATTCAAATGAAAATATTGGATAAGATGCATAATTACTTGTAGAAGGAGAAAAAACATAATAAAAAGGAAAAGGAAGACTTTCAAACCTGTGTTTGAAGAAACTGACAAATGTTCTATATAATTGTCAATTTGGAATAGTATTCTGAAAATGAAAGGTACGAGAACTACAACCTGAATAGTGGTATAAAATCAATATTTAACAATCAGAACAATTGCAAATAAAAAAATTTATCTAGAAAAAAAGTGGCGCAGTAAATTCTTCACAATAATGATTTATTTGAGATATAAATTAATTAGAATTCTGAAAAAGGAAAATCCCAAATTTTGGCTAGATGGATACGGCTAGCCATTTTTACACAAATTAATTTGACAACGATAATGAATTACAATTTGATGAATTGATATATAGAGAAAGACAAGGAATAAAAACTAAATTATAATCTTTAATTTCAAAATTTCATTATAACTGAGTAAATAATTTCACTGTGTTGTTATAGTAAAAAATTTGGTAGGTACCGTGTATCTATATAAGAATAATAGAACACTTTCCATGCTCCTAAGATAGAACGAGGAAAAGGGTGGTTTATAATCAATAAATTTTGAGAAAATAAAATTTATGCACTATATAAATAGAGCAATAGGAATTAGGTAAATTTGAAGTAAAAATGAAACATGCTCAGATAGAGAAAAACATAAATTAATGAATGATATTTGAACATCTGGGTGAAGTAGTAACCCCTATGGGTTATAAGGATACAATTCTTTTAATACATGAAATAAGTCCAAAGGTAGAGCGTTGAAATTTCATCACCATAGAAATATATCAATTTGCTGCATAGAGGAAGCATACAATATATAAAAGTATATTACCTTCATGTGGGAAATTCAGCTATGCTTTTAAAGGATTAAACCGATTCAATAATAGTATTTTTAATAGATGAAAAAATTCAAAAAAAAGTGTTTCATACTATAACCAGGGTTGGAAATTTCATATTCACAAGAGTAAATTTGTATGGAAAAAAAGGAGGGAGAAACAATGAACTATAACGAGAAGTAATACAGGTTGTTTCTCATAAACCTCAATCAGAATTACCAAATTTAAAATGACAAAACCTCAATTAAATACAAAAAAAGGGTTCCTAAAATTATGGATGGTGCATGCTAACAAATTGGGGAATCAGATTCCGAAAAATCCCAATTAGGGAACTCGTGGAAATGAAGTTTAAAGAGAAATAAAAATCTAGAAATTATTCCAAGCTAATAATGTGAATGAACCACAAGATTTGTTGAAGGAACTGAGCCCTTTGCAATTAATAAATTTCTGAGAAAATATAAGAGAAGGAAATTGTGAAAATACGTGTTGGTATAAACACTCACCTCGTTACCCATCCAGGTCGTAGTTATTTATGTTGATGAAGGAGAAACCAGTGTAAGGTTTCAAGGAAAGATAAATTTTTGTAAAGAAAGTGAAATAAAAAAATTAAGGGGAACAGAAGGTAACAATTTGAAATTAATAAAATAATAGTGACTAAACCCTGTTAACAATCCAAAAATAGGAAATGAGATCGAAATACTAGGTTAGTATGTTACCTAAAATATACTCATAAAACTCTGTTCCGGAATTCGAATGATAGAAGAGGCTAATTAAAATAATTACTGTAATTCTCACTGCAAGTGATTAAATTTGAAGAAAGTCAGTCTTTATAGAGGAAAACGTGAAAACATCCTCCCATTTCAAATGGACTCCTCACAAAAATTCATGAAATTACCAAAAAATTGTGCACTCGCTGCCATCAAAGGAAATTTGGCTCAGGTGCCAAACCAAATGAAATGTTGAATGCGAAACACTATGAGTAGTCCAGAAGCCTTAGGGTTTGAGGGACGAAATCTCCACTGTTCAATTGCATTCGATCTCCAGTGTACAAGTGGCCAGGAGGAGTAATCAAAATCATGTGAAGCCATGTGACCGATAGTACCGAGACTTAAATTTTATTACAGAGGATAAGGTAAGGTATAATTTAATAGTTAATGAGAAATGGGTACAAATCATGTGGGTGGAATACCATAGGAAATGAAATAAATTCACCACCACTATAATAAATTTATACAAACGCAAACCTTAATGCACAACAAATGGTGAAGTAGTATGACACGATGGTAACGAAATCAAGCCATACATTTGGTTATGCTTAGTATTGAAATCGTTTGTCTCATATGTCTCGTATGGTAAATATTTAAAGATGACTAGGAGTCTACTTAATGAATTGTAGATTTGCACATTATTATGTTCATAGGATTAGTATAGTGGTAGGATATAGTTGTAATAGTTAGCATAAATAACTTTATGTTAAGGGAAGTTAAAATAATTGTAAATTTGAACTGAGAAAGGATAAAACACATGTTGGGGACATGTATAATGTATCCCATGACATAAGGGATATAGTACAATTAAGGGTAAGACAAATATAATTATAAATATTAATGAATAGGAATAAGTTAGATAAAATAGAACAAATTGACTAGTTCCTAAGAGGTGAAAAACAAAAATAAAGACATACATTATAATGACTGTAACTACTAAGGTAGTAAATTACTAGTTATGTCGAAATTGGACAAACATCAACACCAGAATAGTATAATGAACCAGAAATAGCATTGAAAAAAGAAAACAAAATTGCTAGTGGGTGTTGTTACAAGTGCTATCAGATCCCATGTTAAAAACTTTGGGCTTATGGGTCCCAACATAGGGAAAAATTCTCTGCTATCAAAATCATTTTAAATTGTTATTTCTAAATACTAATTGATTTTTGTGTATTAGATTGAAGTGCAGAAAAATTTACAGCTACTGTCATGAATGACGAAGAATATTTGTACGTAGAATTGGGGGATAGAGGGGTCCTACCAGATCTAAATGCTCAAATCTTGAAAATTATAAAGAATCGACAACAGGAAATGGTTTAGCAAAGGACTAGAAATGAATAGTTGATGCAGGCCAGTAATGAGAAATAGAGGTTGATAAGGGAATTAACCTCCAAGTCTAGCCATCATAATGAAGACTAGAAAGAAAGAGAAAATAAACAGAACCCAACTGAGAGAGGTATGAGAGTGGGGAATTCCGCAAAATTAAGCCTCCAACCTTTGATTGGGAGAGGGAAGAGGATGTGAAAGCCTATCTCCTGAACATGGTCAAATACTTCAAGGTATATTAATATAGAACTAATATGAAAGCAATATTGGAAGTTTACCAGCTACAAGGTAAAGCCACACTTTGGTGGGAAGAGTCCAAAATTATACACTTGCTTGATGAAAAAACTATTTCATTGGAATAATTTCAGTAGAAATTCAAAAATAGATATCTTATTGAGAGGTATTACAATGATAGATCAAAGGAATTTCATTATCTAAGGCTTGGAAAACTCAATATTGATGAATTTGTGACTAAATTCACAAACTTACTTTGTTATGTGCCTTACATAAGGGAAGAAGAAGCCAAGGTACAACGATTTATAAACTGCCTACCTACGATCTAAAAAGAAAGAATTGAATTTGATAATCCTAAAACGATGGATGAATATGTTTGGAAAGCACAACTGTGCTACCATCAATTTAAAGGCATAAATGGTTAGCTGAAAAAATGACAAAATAAAGATAAAGGGAACGTGGAAGAAAGAAAAAAAATATCAAAACCAGCCTATCTGAAGAATTTTGGAAAATTCCTCTAGCGGGAAAATTTTAATAAGAGTGGGGAAAATCAAACAACACATTCCCACACTAGTTCCAAGACAATGGAAGCAAACAACAAAAGAGAAGGGGTAGTAAAAGCCAAAGAACCATTGAGATGTTGGGGGTGCAGAGAGCCTCATATGTTGCGGGACTGCCCACACAACACGCATACAATCCAGAATATTCAAGAAGTACAAGAAGTAAATACAGTGAATGATATTGCCCGAAATATTCCTCGGATGAGTGCAGCATTAGAGGAAAGATAGGTTGAACATTAATCAACCATGATTGAAATTTAAGGCATAATCTCTAACCAACCTATATCTATTTTAATTGATCCAGGAGAAAATTTAAGTTATATCAGCCCCCAGATAGTGGAAAATGTAAATTAAAAATAGAAAAAATTCATCACTCTTGGCTGGTGCAGCTAGCTATAGGAACAAAGAGGAAAGTCACTCATAAAATCCCCAAAACTGCTGTAAATTTAAATGGATATAGTACAAAATTCTAATTAAACATCCTTCCTCTAGCATCTTTTGATCTTCTAGTTGGAATGGATTGGCTGGAACAACAGAAATAAATAGTGAATTGTTGAGACAAAATAGTGGCTTGCATTGATGCTGTAGAGAAATCTATAGTAGTTAAAGGAAAACCAAAACTAGTGTCCGTCAGGAAGATTTCTACATTAAAATTAAAATGGACAACAAGAAAAGGCTGTCATTTATATGTTGGCCAGGTGGAGGATTTTGGATAGTCAACAGAAAATGAGTATGTATAAGAGTTACATGTAATCAAGGAATTCACAGATGTATTCCCAAAAGAAATCCCTCATCTTCCCCCTCGAAGAGACATTGACTTTTCTATTAAACTAGTACCAGGAGCTACCCCAATTTCTAAGGCACCATATAGAATGAGTTATTAAAAATTAAATAACTCAGAAACAGATTGCAGAAAACACAGATACAAAACCAGACAAAACAATGGCAGAAAAGAGGCTTCAACCTCATGGCATTCTCATCATTCTCACTTATTAAAAGAATTTAGTTTACAATTTAAATAGATGAGAGAAAATGTCTAAGATATTCTATGCTATATTAGACTCCTTTGGTTGAGATAATTTCTCACCAAAAGCCCACCAAGATAGGAGTTACTAAACAAACTCCAATATTTGAGGAACAACCCAAGAGTTAGGCACCTATTCCTAACTTGAAATATTTAATTTATTTATTTATCATTTTGGATTTATTATTGTTATTTGAGAGAGGCTAAAATTCCCCCCTTCAATGACAAATCTAAAATAAGAATGAAGAACCATCTTCCAAGTTCTCATGTTGATCCTCAAAAACATTGCTTGAAAAACCGCCAAAGCTGGATGCTGAAAAACTGCAATCTGAAGAGATCATGAGTCAGCTGTATGTCTGATTCATCTCTAAATTTCGCTTGAAAACTCCATCAAGTGCCAAGTTGAAAAATGATCCATCTGTCCTTTGCATGAAATCAACATCCTTTGTCCACTGACAAAATTTGTTCAAAGCCCACTGGCTGATGATGTCAAAAACAACTCGTTGTTGCTTTTGATGTGTTGAAAACTGTTCATTGCTTCTTTGCTGTCGACTTCCCACTGGAAAATTTGTTGATGCCCACTGGAAATTTTTTTGATGCCCACTGGCTGCTTTTGCTGGTTTTTTCGAGACTTTCATGTTGACAACCACTGTCAATCTCATTGACATTTTCCCCCCTTTGTCAGCTGAAAGGAGAGACACTTCTCTAAAATCATTGATGTGTCACAACTAGACACAAATCAAAAAGCAACAACATGAAGCCATAAAAAAACATGTGCCATCACAAACACACATGGTGTACCTAAGATCCCTTTATTCAATTTCGGGCGGATCTAGGACACAATCACCAAAAAATGATATCTTTATTAAGTATTGAGTACATAAGAAATCTCCACCTTCAAGTAATGAAAATGCCAAGCTCACAACCCTTGGAAGCAATTCGTCTTCAAACTCTGGATATTCAATGACTCAATCTCTCTCAAAGTAAAACAATACTTTGAATTACAATAAAGAATTTCCCTAAAAAATTCCACATATCACTCTAAATACAAAATACTTGTTTCTCCAAAATCAGCTTATCTCTCCAAATACAAATGGAAACACACCTTATCTTTCCAAAAATCAATTCCAATTTTCACCCTTATTACTCCCAAAATATTTTATCCACTCCTTATCTCTCCCAATAATCACTCATAAAATTTTGCATGGAAAAAGACACTCATCTCTCCAAAATTACAAAACTTTCTTATCACTACAAATATTACAGACCTTTTAAAAAATCGTCTCATAACTCACCTTATGCCTCCAAAAGCTCCATAAAAACTTTATGATCACTCTTTAAAATTCCTTTACATACTTTTCATTAAAATATTATGAAGTCAATTAAAGTTACTTTATAAAAAGTGATTAAAGCTTTCATTTTAAACTCAAAAGGTATACATACCATATCAATCCTTGAATTTTGCCTTTACGTAAATATTTTCCACCATACACCTTGAATGGTCAACGCTATTCACATTCACCCATTAAAAATTGGTTTATTATCAAAGTTTCTAGCAAAGTGAATGAGGGTTTTTGAACCAAAAATATTGCAGCAGTGCTGAGTGTGGTCTGTCTGAAACCTTTATTCTAGCAAATGTTACAAAAACAGAAGCTCTCCTTCGATGACGCAATTGTTTTCTACGAGTGCTTTACTCTTCCAAAATGATCGGAAAACCCTCCCTGGATGAGAAGAAGCATGCATCGTGTTGTCGCATAAGGATTTATATAATTTGGAATGAACTGCAAGAAATTACCTTTATAGGATCGTGATTAACAAGATTTCTAATGTTTGTCCCTTTGAGATATTTTCTTTATTCCAAGGGCATCTGTAATTGAATTCGCTTCCATGTTACATTATAGGAGAATTACAATTACAAATAACTTTTCCGAAACCGTAGGCCATGCGGATTGCTGCTATACGTCTTTGGAGGCACTTGGAAATCCTTGGTCACTGAGCTGTTCTATAGTCTACAGCAATATGTGAAATGTTGAGGCTAAGAAAAAGAATCCACTACTGCCCTCAACACTAACAATGCACAGGCCCCACTGCCTAAAAAAGGCACTCATGGTCTCGACAGATCCAAAGGGTCGGTTCAATTCTTTTAGGTTTTGTCGTGATCCATGTTGTCTTCCACGTTCTTTCAATCAATGCAACATATCCTGAAACTGACCGAATTGATGCAAAACAAGTTTCACCAAGTATTCTATTGTATGGTTTATGAACTCTGTTCTAGAGCCACTCATGGAATTCATTCAAAACTGAAATTAAATGCGCACACAGCGCTATTTAAATTATGCATCAAATGAGAGAATCGCTCACCTAGAATATTTCAGCCACAGTATTATACTTCACAAGTTTTCTTTCGCACTTAGGCGGATCTTCTTCACACTTCCTCCAATGTTTCAATCATATGTATAGAATCTCAAAATGGACTTCACCAACACACTAACCCTTCCACAGTTGACTTACTTCTAGATAGTCTCCATCAATCTACGATTAGCACCAGTATACCATAGACAAAACCTGCACTTGCGTCTGCCTTTAGAAAACCACATGATTTTTTCACCAGCACTGCATTACGATTCCCCTCAAAATTCAGGGCATTCCCAAAATCATAGAAAATGACATCCTCCTCTATCTATCTATCCATATTGTCGATTCATTCCAGAAGCATCATGAGGCCAGTATTCTGATCTTCTATGGCTTTTGAAAATGGTGATTTACTATTGGAATTGTTAGAGGACCTTGAACTTCTTCTCCTCTGCAGCATCAAAATTGTTAAAAGAATCATGGTCATCTCGGTTCAACATCGACATATTTGGCTTGAAGCTGCTTCTCAGTGTGCCATAACAAAAAAAAACTTCGAACAATGCAGTTTCAGAAATGCAACACTCAACAAAGGTGGCCTCAATCCTCAACTCAAATCTTGCTCTCTAACCTCAGCTCCATCTCACAACATTCCTTGCTAGGCAGTGGCTTCATCAATCGATTTTGCAGGCAACAATAGGTAGCATATACAACTCATAGCACATTTAAAATCAGTCAACAAAATATTTTAGAAACTAGATTGTCAACATCTCTCGGTGATTTAGGGGGATCTCATCTACATATTTATATAGAAATATGTTTCTTCTACTCTTAACTACTGCGTTAATATAAAAATCATATCGGCAGCTATTTCAGTTAATCATGACACCAAAAAAGACTCCAACACCTCTGAGAGCCGATAAACACTTCCAGATCAACAGTAAAAATAAACACACAGAAAAAAGTTACCGATTGAATTTGTGGCACTGACCCCTTGGTTCTCCACTCAAATCCATTTACTTCATACCTTTAGACCTTCTGCACTAATTCAAGCAACTCCCATCTAACCAAGCTCTGATACCACATATTAAAAATGAAATAACTTAGAAACAGATTGCAGAAAACACAGATACAAAACCAGACAAAACAATGGCGGAAAAGAGGCTTCAGCCTCATGGCATTCTCATCATTCTCACTTATTAAAAGAATTTAGTTTACAGTTTAAATATATGAGAGAGAATGTCTAAGATAGTCTGTGCTATCTTAGACTCCTTTGGTTGAGATAATTTCTCACCAAAAACCCACCAAGATAGGAGTTACTAAACAAACTCCAATATTTGAGGAACAACCCAAGAGTTAGGCACCTATTCCTAACTTGAAATATTTAATTAATTTATTTATTATTTTGGATTTATTATTGGTATTTGAGAGAGGCTAACATGAGTACTATTGAACTACTAGAGCTAAAACTTTAATTACAAGAGTTATTAGACAAGGGGTACATTAGACCAAGTGTGTCTTCATGGGTAGCACCAATTTTGTTTGTCAAAAAGAAATATGGCACCTTCAGGATGTGTATATATTGCATAAATTTAAATAGGTTAACCATTAAGAGCCGGTATTCTCTTCCAAGAATAGATGATCTATTTGATCAAGTAAGAGGAGAAACAATATTATCAAAAATTTACTTAAGAAATGACTATCATCAACTCCAAATTAAAGATGAATACATCAATAAGACAACGCTCAGATCTAGATATGGACATTATGAGTTTGTATTTTTACCCTTTGGAAAAACAAACTCCCTTGATACATTCAAGTGCTTGATGAATAATGTTCTACATAAACATTTGGATAAGTTTGTATTAGCGTTCATAGATGATATTTTTTTATACTCCAAAAATGAAAAATAACACCAAGAAAATCTTATAATGGTGCTGTAAACCCTTACATAAAGTGAACTGTATGCAAAACTCAACAAATGTGAGTTTTACAAAACTAAGATTCAATATCTGGAACATGTCATTTCTAAGGATGGATTGGCGGTAGATCTGAAAAAGGTACAAGCAATATTGAATAGGCATGTACCCACCAATGTACCAACAATACGATCATTCGTGGATATTTCCAGATATTACCGCATATTTGCGGAAATATTTTCTGCATTAGGTTTCCCCATCACATCATTGTAGAAAAAAGGACTAAAATTTTAGTGGACAGCTAAGTGCCAAAATAGTTTTGAACAACTAAAACAAAAATTAACTACTGCACCTATACTGAAAATTGCTGATCCAACTAAGGAGTTTGTGGTGTGTATTGATGCTTGTATAGAAGGGTTGGGAGGAGTATTGTTGCAAGACAATGTAGTAATATCTTATGAGTCTTGAAAATTGAAGAAACATGAGCAAAATTATGCAGTATGTGACTTAGAATTGGTTGTTGTTACACATGCACTAAAAATTTGGAGACATTATTTGATGGGGAATAAATTCATATTAATGATAGATCACATAAGTTTAAATTATTTCTTTACCCAACCAGATGTCATTGCCGAACAAGCGAGGTGGTTAGCTTTCCTCACTAAGCTTGATATGGAAATCAGACATAAAAGTAAAAGAAAATCAAATTGTTGATGATTTAAGTAGACATTTTCATCAAATTTCACATATACAGGTAATAGTGTATGATTTGATGTGGAAGAAAAAATTCAAGGAATATTGTTGCAAGACCTTTCAATATGTAAAATTGCAGAAAAAATTACAACAAGTTGAAATTGCAGGATATACTATAAATAAACAAGGACTAATCAGCTACAAGCAAAGATTGTATACTCCTAATGTATAAACCTTGAAACATGAAATATTAGATGAATACCATAAGAGGCCTTATGCAGGTCATCCAGGTTATCAAAATATGATAACAACAATGAGGAAAAACATGTTTTGGCTAGGAATGAAGAAGGAGGTATCTAATTACTTGGAAAGTTGTTTGGAGTGTCAACAAGTTAAAGTAGAACATCAACATCCTCTCGGTCTACTGAATCTTCTTCCTATTCTGGAATGGAAGTGGGAAGTGGTATCAATAGAATTTATTACAGGATTGCCACGTACCAAGTACCAACATGACTCAATTATGGTGGTAGTGAACACTCTAACCAAAGAAACACACTTTTTTCCTATGAAATCCACTTTTGGTAGAGCACAAGTGGCTAATATATTCATGAAAGAAATATTTAAACTCCATGGAATCCAAAAAATTATTAACTCTGATAGAGATGCATAATTTACATCTGCCTTTGGGTAAACCCTGTTTGGAGGAATGGGTACAAAGCTGAACTTCATTATAGTTTACCATCCTCAATCAGATGGATAGAATGAGAGAAAAAATAAGAGATTGGAAGACATGTTGTGCATGTATGTGATAGACAAACACACTAAGTGGGAAGATATTTTGTATTTGGCATAATTTTATTACAATAACATTTATCACGCTTCTATTAAAATGATTCCATTTGAAGCTCAGTATGGTAGAAAATGCCACACTTTGCTTAGGTGGAGTAAACTAGAAGACAAATTGGTCCTTGGACCAGAAGCACTACATGAGATGGACCAGATTGTGAAAAGTATTTAGCAAAATATTAAAGTAGCTCAAGATCATTAGAAGAGTTATGAAGATAAGAAGATAATTCACATCGAATTAAAATTTGGAGATCATGTATATCTAAGGATTAAACATCACAAAATTACATTGCATGTTCGTAGTTTTGCTAATTTAGCACCTCGATACTGTGGACACTTTGAGATTTTGGAGAGAGTGGGGCTAGTAGCTTACAAATTGGCTCTACCTAGTCATATTAAAGTGCATAATGTTTTTCATGTTTCATTGTTGAATAAATATGTACATGACCCTACTCATGTGATTTACTGGACTGTGATATAGGTGGAAACAGTAGGGGACTTTCTCCCAAGACCACTTATTATATTGGAGCCATAAGAAATCATGCTCGAGAAGATAACAGTAACTCGGGTGAAAGTGTAGTGGAAGCACTTTGCACCTGAGGAAGCTACTTGGGAGTGGGAAGACGTGATGAAAGAAAAACACCCATCAATGTTTAATCAATAAACAGAAATATATGCAACATCGAGGATGATTTTTTTGTTTTAGAGGGGGACTATGTAATATCCCTAATTTCAGCTTTTATAAACAATGAATAAACCTAAAGGTTAGGTGGATGTAACGAAAAATTATTTATGGACATATTGTTTTTGGAAATTAATAAACGAATGCGAAATTATATTATTGTATAAAGAAAAGAGTAAATTGAGACCAAGAATTCTGATCCATGGGGATGGACTAGAATCCTAAGAATTTCCCAAAACTCTCTAGAAATCCTTAATCAAAATTAAAATAAATAAAAATTATTAGCTGGGAGAGAAATATCTAATAAAATCCTCAGTAAATTTGAAAGTTAATAATAAGGGGTAAGAATAAAACTAGGTTCAGGAAAAGGTAGTTTTAAAAGAAGCTTTTCTTGAAAAACAAAAGAAAAACTTAGGCTAAGGGAAAAAACATCCCAAAGTAGCGAAATTCCATTATGGAAACATGTTGAGGGAAAGAAAGCTTAACAATTGGTCTCTCCTCGGGGGAACGACCAATTATTCCTAGTGTGCCAAAGGGGTTTTCTACACTATGGAAGAATTGGCTTCTCCTCGCGGGAGAGATGTGGAATAAGCTCGAGGTTGGGAGGAAACCATTTTTTATACAGTGGTATGTACATTCTGTGGAAGTTTTTTTTATATTACAATTTCATATTTAACCTACTATTATTAGTTTATAATAAACCTGATTTCTAAATAAAATGATAAATGAAAATTGAACTCATAAAATTTAGTTTTGTTGTATGTTATTCAAATGGGATTTTATGTAAACTAAACCCATAGACTTATGTGTATTGTACAATGTCTGTTTCATAAATTTAATTGCCATATGTATTTGACAAGAGTCTAAACTATAAATTAATATACTCAAGTTTCCTGTGTTGTTACATAGGCTTGGTAGAGTTTAGGGGACAAACAAAAATAATCTCTAAACCCTATCCTAGGGTCTAAATATGTTGTTTAAATCTAAACTAAAATATGGAATTTTACTGAAAATTACATTATATGTATAATAAATATTGTGTATAATACAATGAGACACATATCATAAATAACTCTATGTTGATATCATATATTAAGATACATATCTGAATTAATTCTATGTTGATATAAACTTGAGATTTGAAGGTAAAACAAAAATGCATGTATGTGGTAAAGTGGAAGTTATAGCAAATTAATGATAATCCAAATCTAAACCACACATGTGATAACATAATATAGATAAACATAAATTATGTATTATTTAACTTCCATATACATAAAGGTCCATTCAAAATCCTCTAGAGTAATTGAGATGAAAATTTTCAAAATTAATTATGTTTGAATTGTATAGTATGATGTTAAAATTTCATCATAGTCCTATTCATACCAACATGTATAAATAAAAAAATTAAGATATGCATAGTTGAGTAGATTGCGTAAGGGTCTCCACTGGTTTGATGACCGAGCTCAAAAATTAGCATATTGTCGGTGAGATACTCTGACTGATAATCACAATGAATATCACCGTTGTAGAAGATAACATATCAAACCTTAAGCAAATGATGTAGTTAAAGTTAGATTTTTAATTTCGAAAATTGAATCTAAAATCGAAGAGTATATGCACTGAGAAGGGATACCTGTAAATTTCTCTTCAAATTTGAAGATTCCTCTTTAAACCTACAGTAAAGGGGACTGTAAGTAAAGTTGGAATAATAAATATAATAAATGACATTTTTATATAATATTGAAGTTGAATGTATAACAAACCATGAATAAGGGGATGTACAGATTTGTAGAATCGATGAATTAATTTCAAACACAGTACATTTAGCCGAGAAAAGAAAAAAAAACAAAGTGTTACTTTAAGAAAAGTAAAATGAAAATATTGGATAAGATGGATAATTAATTGGAGAACGAGAACAACCATAATAAAAAGCAGAAGGGAGACTTTCAAACCTGTGTTTGAAGAAACTGATGAATGTTTTGTATAATTGTCAAATTGGAATAGTATTATAAAAATTAAAGTATGAAAACTACTACCCGAATAGTGGTATAAAATCAATATTTAACAGTCAAAACAGTTTCGAATAAAAACAATTATCTAGAAAAGAAGTGACACAGTAAATTCTTCGCAATAACGGTTTATTTGAGATATAAATTAATTAGAATTATGAAAAAAAGTAAAATCCCCAATTTTTGATAGATGGATATGGCTAGACATTTTTACACAAATTCATTTGAGAGAGAGAATGAATTACAATTTTATGAATTGAATTATAGAGAAAGACAAGGCATAAAAACTAAATTATAATATGTAATTTCATAATTTCATTATAAGTGAGTAAATAATTTCACAGTGTTGTTATAGTCAAAAATTTGGTAGGTAAAATATATCTATATAAGAATGTACAACACTTACTCTGTTCCTGAGATAGAACGAGGAAAAGGATGATTTATAATAAATAAATTTCGAGAAAATAAAATTTAGGCACTATATAAATTAGCCAAGAGGAATTAGGTAAATTCGAAGTAAAAAGGAAACGTGCTCACACATAGCAGAACATAAATTAATGAATGATATTTGAACATCTGTGTTGAAGTAATTAACCACTCTAGGTTATAAGGATACAATTCTTTTAATACATGAAAGAAGTCCAAAGGGATAACATTGAAATTTCATCACCATAGAAATATATCAACTCTCTGCATAGAGAAAGCATACAGTATATAAAATTATATCATCTTCATGCGGGAATTTAGCCATGCTTTTAAAATATTAAATGAATTCAATACCAATATGTTTAATATACAAAAAAATTCAAAAGAAAGCATTTGATACTATAACCAGGGCTAGAAACTTCATATTCGCAAGGGTAAATTTGTATGGAACGAAAGGAGGGATAAACTCTGAACTATAATGAGAAGTAATACATGTTGTTTCTCATAAGCCTAAATACGAATTACCAAATTTACAATGACAAAACCTCAATTAAATAAGCAAACAGGGGTTCTGAAAATTATGGATGGGGGACGCTAATAAATTGGGGAATCTGATTCAGAAAAATCCCAATTAGGGAACTCGTGGAAACAAAACTGAAAGAGAAATATAAACCTAGAAATTATTGCAAGTTAATAATGGGAATGAACCACAACATTCGTTGAAGGAACTTCACCCTTTGGAATTATGAAATTTCTTAGTAAATATAAGAGAAGGAAATTGTGAAAATATGCGTTCGTATAACTAGTTACCCATCGAGGCAGAATAGAGTTCCGTAAAGAAAGTGAAATAACCAAATTCAGCAGAACAGAAGGTAACAAGTTAAAATTAATAAAGTAACAATTATTAAACCCTGTTAACAATTCAAAAATAGGAAATGAGAATAAAATTTTAGGTTGGTACGTTACCTGAAATATACTTATAAACCTCTGTTCCATAATTTGAACCACATAAGAGGGTAATTAGAATAATGACTATAATTTTCATCGCAAGTTACGAAATTTGAATAAAGACAGTATTTACGGAGGAAAACATGAAAAATTCCTCTCGTTTCAAATGGAATCCTTAGAAAAATTCATTAAATTACCATAAATATGTGCAATGGATACCGTTAGAGGAAATTCGGCCCAGGTGCCAAACCAAATGAAATGTCGAATGTGAAACACTGGGAGTAGTCTAAAAGCCTTAGGGTTTGAGGGACAGAATGTCCACCATTTCCACCATTCAATTGCATTCGATCTCTAGTGTACAAGTGGCCAAGAGGAGTAATCACAATCACATGAAGCCGTGTGACAGATAGTACCTAGACTTAAATTTTATGAAAGGGGAAAAGGTAAGGTATAATTTAATAGTTAATGTGTAATGGGTAAAAATCCTGTGGGTGGAATACCATAGGAAATGAAATAAATTCGCCACCAATACACTAAATTTATACAAACGCAAACATTAATGCAAAAAAAATGGTGAAGTAGTATGGCACAATGGTAAAGAAATCAAGCCATACATTTGGTTATGGTAAATATTGAAATTGTATGTCTCATATGTCTCGTATGGTAAGTATTTCAAGATGACTAGGAGTCTACTTAATGAATTGTAGGTTTTCACATTATTAAGTTCATAGGATTAGTATAGTGGTAATATATAGCTGTAATAGTTATCATAAAGAACTTCATGTAAAGGGAAGTAAAAAAAAATTGTAAAGTTGAATTGAGAAAGGATAAAATACATGTTGGAGACATGTTTAATGTATCCCAAGACATAAGCGATATAGTACAATAACGGTAAGATAAATATAATTATAAATATTAATGAATAGGAATAAGTTAGATAAAATAGAACAAATTAACTAGTTCCTAAGAGGTGAAAAAAAATAAAGACGGACATTATAATGACTATCACTACTAAGGTAGTAAATGACTAGTTATGTCAGAATTGGAAAAACATCATGACCAAAATAGCATAAGGAACCAAGAATAGCATTGACAGAAGAAACAAAAAAAATTAGTGGATTTGTTACAAATTGAATGATTAAACTTGGTGAGTACCTTTTTACTCATAATTAACATTAATTTTTCACATAGAAATTTTTGTTGTGCAAGAATATGTCAAATTGGATCGATTTCACAGGGTTAAAGTCAAGGTTTGTGTGCCTCAAATAAAGCCACACTAGGACATGTATTCAATTGATTGGGCAGCAATGATCATTCCAACATAAATGTAAAACCATTTAATTAAACATAGCATACTCATTTTCATAAAGGAAATGTTATACATTGTAATCCAAGTCTATTGGAATTGCAATTGATCATATCTGCCAATGATCATATTCAGAAAAAATATGCACTCCCAGGCTAGACCAATTACACTCTTGGTATTGAAATTTGAAATTGGACATGATTGGAAAATTCCTAACCTTAGGATATAACCTTGTATCATTTCTGAAGAATTTCGTACATAACTATGTTTCTTACTTATACACAACTTTCACATAAGGTAAGTCGAAGGAAAACTTAGAATGTTGTATGAAATATGAAGTGAAATTATTTAAGTTCAAAGTAAATATATAAGAATTCAAAAGTTTGTAAAATCATTAAATAAACAATATACAATTTTAATCAATCATATTGGGAAATAAATGAAGTATAGGCGTGCATTATAGCGAAGCAAGGAAATTTTGGCATGCTTCACAAAAATGCACACCCAAACTTCATTTCAAGGAAAAATTGAATGATTCAACTTGGAGAGTACTTTTTTACTCATACTTAACATTAATTTTTCACATAGAAATTTCTATTGTGCAAGAATATGAAAAATTGGATTGATTTAATAGGGTGAAATTCAAGCTTTATGTCCCTCAAATAAATTCACACGAGGACCTGTACGTAATTAACTGTGCAATAATATCATTCCAACCTAGATATAAAATCATTTTATGCAACATAGCATAGTCATTTTCATAAAGTAAATGTTATACACTGAAATCCAACAGAGTCGAAATACAAATTGATCATATCTTCCAATAATCACAATCATAATAAATATGCACTCCCAGGCCAAACGAATTCCACCCTTATTAATGAAATTCGAAATGGGACATTATTTGAAAATTCCTAACCTTAGGATAAAAAATTGTAACATGTCTAACAAATATCCTACATAAATATATTTCCCACGTATTGAAAACTTTCACATAAGGCAAGTCGAAGCAAAATTTAGAATGTTATATGAAATCTGAAGTATAAATTTTTAGGATCAAAATAAAGATATAAGAATGTATAAATGTATAAAATAATTAAATACAAAATCTACAATTTTAATCAATCTTACTCGCAAATAAATAAAGCCTAGGCATGCATTTTAGTGACGCAATGAAATTTTTTCCTGCTCCCAAAGATGCATGCCCAACCTTCATTTCAAGGTCGAATTTAATGATTCAAATTGGAAAGTACTTTTTTACTCATAATTAACATTAAGTTTGCACATATAAATTTACGTTGTGCAAGCATATGCCAAATTGGATCGATTTCGTAGGGTTAAAGTCAAGTTTTGTGTGCCTCAACTAAATGCACACCAAGACATGTACTTAATTGATTGTGTGATAATTATTATCCCAACCTGAATATAAAACCATTTATACAAAATAGCATATTCATTTTCATAAAGGAATTTTATACATTGAATCCAAGTCGGTCGAAATTACAATTGATCATATTTTCAAATGATCACAATCAGAAGAAATATGCATTCCTAGAAAAAACGAATTACACTCGGTAATGAAATTTGAAATGAGACATGATTGGAAAATTATTAACCTTAGGAAATAACCTTGCATCATGTCTAACAAATATCCTACATATGTATGTTTGCCTCATACACAAATTTCACGTAAGGAAAGTTGAAGCAAAACTTAGAATGTTGTATGAAATATGAGGTATAAAATTTAAGCTCAAAACTTAAAGATATAAAAATGAAAAAGTGTAATGTCTCTCCACTACCAAAATTTTTATTTATTTTTCAAAAGACCTTTCACTTATAAATCCATTATATCTATACTTAAGGGAACTTTATGAACCTTTCAATAGACCATGCTATAAAATTCTAAACTATATCCATATATACTTTTATATAACATTGTGGATATTTATATATCCAACATATATATATCCAAAATTTAAATATAATAACTAAATTCTTTTGTCAACATTAAAATTTAGGGTACGTGTATGGAAGTCGATATTTCATCGCTTAACTTAAATATTGCTTCTTAAGTTAGCGTACAACCACTCATAGCATCTTTGTATAGAATTCTCGACTTCCACACAAATTCATACTCTATGGTTTGTAATCCCTCTTTTTATTCTTATCACTACGGGTCCTATGAGCGTATTAAATGTTTAGTACTTCGTTACAGTTGGGAGGTCTCACCTCGGGTATTCAAGTGATGCTTTCAATCGATTTTATTTATGGTTTCTAATTTTCGTGGCCTCGTTTCTATTTTCGAGGATGTGATCAGTAGTTTAACCATAACGTTTTAAACTTACTTGTACACATCATAACTCTTACCTATCTCCACCGTATTATTTGGTACTATAACATTTATGGAGAAGATCGAAAGTTCTGTATCAAGATTTGTTCGACCTCCTTTGTATTAATTGTGACTATACTTTCGAGAATTCTTAGTTAAGTTTGACGTTATATACGCCATCGGTTTCCACGTGTATGGTGGAGATGAGTAACGAATTAGGGATTCTTTGAGACATAAATATCCCTATTTCTCCAATGTGTTTCATTTTTCTATTTGAGTTCAGAGAGGTCTTCACGCGCCTTCTTGAAACTTCTTGCACTCTTTGTTGGGATTGGACCTGTCTTTTCTCCTAGCGAATTGATTTTCAAAAATGGGGCTTCGAATTAAGGTATGTTAGATTGCTATGACGCCCTCTTTGCC
Source organism: Pinus albicaulis (assembly GCA_034641835.2). Classification (NCBI taxonomy): domain Eukaryota; kingdom Viridiplantae; phylum Streptophyta; class Pinopsida; order Pinales; family Pinaceae; genus Pinus; species Pinus albicaulis. The sequence goes on along the minus strand of CM076578.1, from coordinate 594,248,809 downwards.
CGGTATTTTATTTTATTCGTTCTCTATACATCAATGCCAAAGCTCGATTTTGTTTCAGTGATAAAGTTTTCGTTTTACATGGATTTACTTAGGGAAATCTATCTCTATGTCTCGTCTTAATATTTCACTCTTTCTTTATGATTTTATATACAATTTCTCTGAGCCTTTGTGGAGAATTGCATTTTACATGTACTGAGACTTTTGACTTTCATTTCTCTTAAATTTTAAGAGATTTTGAGTCGTCGTTTTTGCAGAACAGAGTAGTATATTAATCAAATTTTGTTTGTCCTTATGTGCTTGCGTTATTTCCTCCTCATCTTAGCAAGGAGATCGATTAATCTCTTCTACAGCAGATTGAGAAGTCGTTGCCTTGCCCGGCAATGTCCTTCTGTGGGTTGAATGTACCAATACGTTTAAATGTAAGACTGGGAAATTTGTTTTTTTTCTTATCTTCAATTGTGCAATTGATTTTTGTCGAACTCCTTATGCGTCTAAGGAATTACTCTTTTACCATTATATATCTATTTAATTTTCCATCGCTTCTATGTTTTCATAGGGTTTAAATAACTTAAAGAGAAATTTCATTTACCAAAGGTAAAATAGTTGCGTTCTTGCAAATAGATTCGATGTATTATCTTTTCGGTGATTGAAATAATTTCCCATCTCTCTAATTTCATGACTTGATGATCGTTATGTTTGTAGGTAACCAATTTATGTTAGAATATTCTTCTTCTTTTACTCAGTTTGTTCCGAGTCCCGCTATGTAATAATTCATTTTTTTCTTTTCTACATAGTAGTATAACATATTATTTCTCATTTATTTTAATTTTAGCTCTTAATTTGGTTAAAATTTATCGAATCACAATTTATTTCTGTTGTACCAATTGGAAACATTCTATTGCTTCTAACTCTTTAGAATAAACAGGAAATGAGTTTATGCAATTTCTGATATAACTCATACAAGTATAACTTTCTATACTATAATAGCAATGAAATATAATATCTGAAATGAACATCTACAGTTGTTCTTCTGGTAATAGTCACTACACAGTAAATTCCATTCCACATTTTTAAATAGATATACAGTTAACTTAATTTACTGTATTTAATTTCAATTACACTGTACTCGTACAGTTACATACATCTTATATCTTTGTTTTCAAAATTCATTCTCTCTTCTCTATAATATGCATATCTATAGATAATTTTCAAACCTATACTATGCATTCATATAATATTTATTTAAAATGTATTTACTATTTCATTTCGGACAGCAGAGATTTATGTATCAGTATGGTATTTTTCTATCATACCTTACACTTTTAGTTACTCCAGATATAACATAGAATGTTTCCATTAGAGATATATCAATGACATCTATCTTTCTGTTATAATATTTAATCATTAATAATAGCAAAGAAATTTGTGCTATTTATATTAGAACTCATATGGTTCTCTAATTATATCACAGGTGTTTGTCTAATATAGGAAAATCTCTGAATGAAATTTAACTTTATAGACTTTGTATCTGCCTGAGATGCATGTTCCTATTAGCCATATAAATAGATCTAATTGTCATTGCTAGTTGGTTAATTTCTTCTATGCTATATAACCTTCCTGTATGCTAGATTTATTTTATGTAGCAGAAATGTATTTCTTTCTCAGCTCAAGTTCTCCTTTATGCAGAAGTTTTCAATTTATATGCATGCACTCCCACAAATTAACTTTGCAGTAATTGTACATAATTTACTATTCATCTGTCTTTCTAGATTCATATTTGGTTTGTCATGTTAGAATAAAAATTTTCTATACAATTACAAAAGAACATTAAAGTTACAACTTTACTTGTTTATGGGGTTTATATATATATATATATATATATATATATATATATATATATATATATATATATATAGATTTAAACCCTTTTATGTTTAGAGACTCTGGTTCATATTACCCATAATTCCTATTCCTATAAATATACAGAATTAAAGGATTAATTTATCCTAGACAATTCTGTTAAATGTAAGGAATAACAAATCTCAACAAAAACTTAATTCAAATTCACAGCTACAGCATTTACCAAAATTATATAACAAAATTTTCTTAACCATTTCTAAAATTTTATGTGCATACCACTTCTACTAATGACTAGTCCTCCCAACCTTGGAGTTCCTCTGTCTCGAGAACTCAGCCCCGAGATGAGATCCCCTCCAAGAACAGACCAACCTCAATATGTTCTGGAGTAGCTTATTTAATCTTATGCTCTCCCCAAAGCCTATTTCTAATTCTGCGTCCATAATTTCAGGATACTTTTATTCCTGTTTGCCTAGGCTTCCCTTATTTAGGGACTTTAAAGCTGCTTTCTACTTTTCCAGCTTTTTACCTCTTCCCAACTACTTTCCTCATCATTGGGGAATTTTAGATTTTTCCTCCAAAAATCTAAATTAGAAATAAATTCTTTCAAGGCTTTTTGAAAGATTTTTGGGGAAAGTCTTAGCCTCTTTCCATACCTCATGGATTAGGCAAGTGATCTCAAAAACCTCATTTGGTCATAGTGCACAGAAACATTTTATTTATTTTTCAGAATTAAATAATTAACTACATCCACACAATAATTATCCATTGGGGTCCAATCCCCTTTGGAATGAGATTCAAATTTCTAACTTGAAAAAAAAACATAAAACTGGGGGTGTTACATATTCCCCCTCTGAAAACAAACACCGTCCTCGGTGTCAACAACTAACTACTAGAGTTTATTTTGAAAATAAATATGGATATTTTTCCATCATCTCAACTTCTCTTTCCCACGTAGCTTCTTCGGCAATAAAGTGCTTCCACTGCACCTTTACTCTGGCTACTGTTTGATTTCTCAATTCAATATCTTCCCGCTCCAATATTTGAAGTGGCCCTGGAAGGAAATCCCCTTCTGGTTCCACCTGTATCACATTCCAATCAACAATATGAGAAGAATCATGTACATATCTTTTTAATAACAAAACATGAAACACATCATGAACTTTAACATGGGGAGGTAAGGCCAGCTTATAAGCCACTGGTCCCACCCTTTATAACACCTCAAAAGGCCCACAATATCTAGGAGCCAATTTTGCACAACTTACAGCATAAAGTGTGCTCTTTTTGGGTTTAATACGCAGATACACATGATCACCCACTTTGAACTCTTGGTGCACTCTCTTCTTATTGGCATAGATTTTCTGTTGATCTTATGCTGTATTGATGTTTCTCTATATTTGTTTGAAAACCATTTCTATTTCTTGTAGAGTATCTGGCCCCAGTACTAACCTATCTTCAGGTTGGCTCCAACTTAAAGGAGTGCGACACTTTCTTCCATAGAGTGCTTCAAATGGACTCATTTTGATGGAGGATTGATAGTTGTTGTTATAAGAAAATTCGACTAAATGTAAGTAGTCTTCCCATTTTGATGGCCTATCCATCACATACATTCTTAGCATATCCTCCAAAACCTGGTTTGTTCTCTCTGTTTGACCATCCGTCTGAGGGTGATAAGCAGTGCTAAAATTCAATTTAGTGCCCATGCCCCCAAACAGACCTTTCCAGAAGGCTGTTGTGAACTTAGTGTCTCTATCTGAAATAATCATGTTTGGGACCCCATGTAGCCTTAATATTTCTTTTAAGAACACATTTTCTACTTGGGTTGTCCCAAAAGTAGATTTTATAGGTATAAAATGTGTAGCCTTTGTTAAAGTATTTACCACTACCATCACTGAGTCATGCTGATATTTTGTTATGGGTAACCCAGTTATAAAATCTATACAAAAAGTGTCCCATTTCCATTCTGCAATTGGCAAGGGATTTAAAAGACCAGCTGGATGCTGATGTTCAACTTCAACTAGTTGACATTTCACGCATCTAGCTAAGTAGTTGGCTATGTCTTTTTTCATTCTTGGCCAAAACAATTTCTTTTTCAAGGCTGTAAGCATTTTTTGATATCCAGGATGTCCTGAATATGGCTGTTTATGATATTCATCTAGGATTTATTTTTTCAGAGAATCCACATTGGGGATGTACAATCTGTTTCTGTAGCAGATCAACCCTTTCTGGTTTTGGGTGTATTCAGCCATTTCTTTTTTCAACATTTTCAATTGTAGATTTTCATAGTTGGTATCTTGATCTGCTACCTTTTTAACTAATTCTTCTAAGTCAAAACTATCACTACTCCCAATGTTGCTTATGTTTTGGCAAGCATTTCTGCTTAGAGCATTAGCAAATTTGTTTTCTTTCCCTTTGATATGTTTTATGTCCATATCAAATTCACTCAAAAAAGACAACCATCTGGCTTGTCTAGCATTCAAATCTGTTTGAGAAGAAAAATACTTGAGACTGATATGATCTGTCATCAATGTAAATTTTTTTCCAAGAAGATAGTGTCACCACATCTTCAAGGCATGAATTATAGCAGCCAATTCCAGATCATATACACTGTAATTCTGTTCATGTTTCTTAAGTTTTCTAGATTCATATGTAATAACAAAATTCTCTTGCAACAAAACTCCTCCCAATCCCTCTCTACATGCATCCATACACACGACAAACTCTTTGTCAGGATCTGCAATATTCAGTATAGGGGTTGTAGTAAGTTTTAATTTCAGTTGTTCAAAGCTATTTTGGCATTTTTCAGTCCACTCAAATTTGGTGCCCTTTCTCTGTAGTGAAGTTATGGGATATGCTATTGCAGAAAATCTTTCCACAAACCTTCGATAATAACCTGCAATCCCCATAAATGACCTTACTACTGATACATCAGTAGGCACAGGCCACTCTCTTATGGCTTTTATCTTTTCAGGATCAACAGAAAGTCCTTGTTCAGAAATGATATGGCCCAGATATTGAATTTTATCCTTATAAAATTCACATTTGATAAACTTGGCATATAACCGATTATCTTTAAGAGTCTGTAACACCATGCTAAGGTGTTCCTTATGTTCTGCCTCACTCTTGGAATAGAATAGAATATCATCAATGAACACTAGTATGAATTTATCTAAGTACTTGTTCAAAATGCTATTCATTAAGCACATAAAAGTGGCAGGGGCATTTGTCAAACCAAAATGTAGGACTACAAATTTGTAGTGACCATACCTGGTTCAAAAATTTGTTTTACTGATATCTTCCTCCTTGATTCTGAGTTGGTGATAACCAGTCCTCGAATCAATCTTAGAAAATTTTGAAGCCCCTCTCACCTGATCAAAAAGGTCATCTATTCTGGGCAATGGGCACCTATTTTTGATTGTCAACTTATTCAGTTGACGGTAATCAATGCACATTCTGAAGGTTCCATCCTTCTTTTTCACGAACAACAATGGTGCTCCCCAAGGAGATACACTCGTTCTGATGTACCCTTTATCTAGAAATTCTTGTAATTGCATTTTTAACTCCATGAGTTCAGGGGGGCTCATCTGGTAAGGGGCTCTAGAAACAGGTGTTGCTCCTAGCACCAAGTCGATTGAAAATTCAATTTCTCTTTTGGGGGGAAGTTGAGGAATCTCATATGGAACAAATTCCTTAAATTCTCTTACCACTGGTAAAGTGTCTAGTAGGTTTTCTTCAGGTTGTTGTCCTAATTCTTCAACATGTATAGCATATACTTGATGTCCTTTTCTAGCTGTTCTTTTTAATTGCAGGGCTGATATTTGTCTTACAGAGATTGGTTTTGGTTTTCCTTTAAGTGTAAAGGGTCTCCCTTCCTCATCGATGCAATGCAGAGTTTTATCCCAACAGTTCATCACAGCCTTTCTTTTCTCTAACTAGTCCATTCCTATCAGCAAATCATATGAGCCTAACGGCAGAATGTTTAAATTTACTTCTGTCTAAAAATCATTTAATTTAATTGTTGTTTGAGGTAACTTATGAGTTAATTTTCGTTTGGTGCTAGTGGCTAATTGGACCAACCAAGACTGTTGAAATTTTTCAGTTTTGAGATTGCATTTCTCTACAACTTGTGGACTAATGTAACTCAAAGAAGCACCTGGATCAATTAAAACTGTAACAATTTGGTTAGCAATCTTACCTTCCTTCTTGACCATAGTAGCATGGTGTTCTGCTTTTCGGTTCTCCAAGGCTACATTGATAGTGGGTATGTTCCTTGCTATATCATTCACTGTGGTAGCTTCTCTATCTCTCAGAATCATCTGAATATTTCTATGTGGAAAATCCCTCAACGGATGAGGTTCTCCGCAACCCCAACATTTCAAAGGCTCCCGCATTTTAACTGTTCCTTCTTTTTTATTATCCCCATCTATTTTTTTTGAACCAACTTGGGACTGAGCACTTTGACTTTCCTTTGGTTTGTTAATTTCTTCCGCTGATGATACCTACCAAAGTTCTTCAAGTAAGATGGGTTTTGTTTCTTTCCTTTAAATTCATCCTTGTTTATCCAACTTTTCCCATGTTCTCTCTTTCCTTTAAACTACTAGTAGCATAATCTAGCTTTCCTCACCACTTCGTCCATAGTTTTTGGATTATCGAACTCTATTTTCTCCTTGTACATAGCAGGAAAACAGTTCAGAAACCTTTGCACCTTTTCTTTCTCTTCACGAATATACGAGACATACCTTAACAGATTTGTAAACTTGGTGAAAAACTCATTTATGGTGAGCTGTCCCAATCTGAGTTCGTGAAATTCCTTTGCTTTATCATCATAATAGCGTTCGTTCAAATAACGGTTTTTAAACTTGACTTGGAAATCTTCAGAAGTCACTTTTTTTTCATCAATGGCATGAACCATTTTTGTCTCCTCCCACCACAAGGTAGCCTTACCTTGCAACTGATAGATAGCTAATCTGGCCTTCAGATTAATTTCATACTCGCAGACCTGAAAATACTTAATCATATTCAACATCCATGCCTCGACATCTTCCTCCTTCTCTCCATCATAGGAGGGAGGTTTAATTTTTCGGAATTCACCCTGTAATTCCTTCTTCTGTTTAGACTGATGTCTAGTAGTGTCATCTTCCTCAGAATCATCTGAGAACTTTCCTTTTCTCCTCCTTCTGGAACCTTCACCTTCTTGGCTGTTCCGCGAAGTCAGTTCTCTTATCAGCTTTTCTTGCTCCTCACTAGCTAATGACAGCCTGTCATTCTGGCTTCTTAGCTCGGCCATATCCCATTGCAACCTGTGCAACATAGCCATCAAAGGAGCATTGGGATCCAGCATGTTATCTACATCACCCAGATCAACATAAATTTCATCTCCTTCAGCCATTGAGTCACTTTTCAGTTTCAATACGTTTGTACGCACTGAACAAAACAACTTCAGTAACAATTTTTTTTTTTTTTTTTTTAAATATATAATTAATACAGTGAGCACAACAACAACCCATTTTTTTCTAACCTGAGCTTTGATACCATTTCTAATGTCTCTCCACTACCAATTTTTTTTTTTCTTTTTCAAAACACCTTTCACTTATAAATCCATTATATCTATACTTAAGGGAACTTTATGAACCTTTCAATAGACCATGCTATAAAATTCTATACTATATCCATATATACTTTTATATAACATTGTGGATATTTATATATCCAACATATATATATCCAAAATTTAAATATAATAACTAAATTCTTTTGTCAACATTGAAATTTAGGGTACGTGTATGGAAGTCGATATTTCGTCGCTTAACTTAAATATTGCTTCTTAAGTTAGCGTACAACCACTCATAGCATATTTGTATAGAATTCTCGACTTCCGTACAAAGACATACTCTATGGTTTTTAATCCCTCTTTTTATTTTTATCACTACAAATCCTATCAGAATATTAAATATTTAGTACTTGGTTACAGTTATGAGGTCTCACCTCGGGTATTCAAGTGGTGCTTTCAATTGAGTTTATTTATGGTTTCTGACTTTCATGGCCTCATTTCTATTTTCGAGGGTGTGATTAGTAGTTTAACCGTAACTTTTTAAACTTACTTGTACACATCATAACTATTACCTATCTCCACTGTATGATTTGGTACTATAACATTTATGGAGAAGATCAAAAGTTCTATATCAAGATTTGTTTGACCTCCTTTGTATTAATTGTGACTATACTTTCAAGAATTCTCGGTTAAGTTTGACGTTATATACGCCATCGGTTTCCACGTGTATGGTGGAGATGAGTAACGAATTAGGGATTCTTTGAGACATAAATATCCCTATTCCTTCAATGTGTTTCATTTTTCTCTTTGAGTTCAGAGAGGTCTTCACGCGCCTTCTTGAAACTTTTTTCACTCTTTGTTGGGATTGGACCCATCTTTTCTCCTACGGAATTGATTTTCAACAATGGGGCTTCGAATTGAGGTATGTTTGATTTCTATGAGGTCCTCTTTGCCTGGTATTTCATTTTATTCTTTCTTTTTACATCAATGCCAAAGCTCGATTTTGTTTCAGTGATAGAGTTTTCGTTTTACATGGATTTACTTGGGGAAATCTATCTCTATGTATCCTCTTAAGATTTCGCTCTCTCTTTATGATTTTATATACAATTTCTCTGAGCCTTTGCGGAGAATTTCATTTTACATATACTGAGGCTTTCGAATTTCATTTCTCTTAAATTTTAAGAGACTTTGAGTCGTCAGTTTTGCAGAACAGAGTAGTATATTAATCGAATTTTGTTTGTCCTTATGTGCCTGCATTATTTCCTCCTCATATTCACAAGGAGACTGATTAATATCTTCTACAATAGATTGACAAGTCGTTGCCTTGCCCGACAATGTAATTCTGTGGGTTGAATGTACCAATACGTTTAAGTGTAAGACTGGGAAATTTTTTTTTTTTTCTTATCTTCAATTGTGCAATTGATTTTCGTCGAACTCCTTATGCGTCTAAGGCATTACTCTTTCGCCATTATATATCTGTTTAATTTTCCCTCACTTCTATGTTTTCACAGGGTTTAAATAACTTAAAGAGAAATTTCATTTACCAGAGGTAAAATAGTTGCGTTCTTGCAAATAGATTCGACGTATTATCTTTCCGATGATTGAAATAATTTCCCATCTCTCTAATTTCATGACTTGATGCTCGTTATGTTTGCAGGTAACCAATTTATGTTAGAATATTCTTCTTCTTTTACTCTGTTCTTTGCGAGTCCCGCTATGTAATAATTTGTTTTTTTTTCTACTTAGCAGTATAACATATTATTTCTCATTTATTTTAAGTTCAACTCCTAATTTGGTTAAAATTTATTGAATCACAATTTATTTCTGTTGTACCAATTGGAAACATTCTATTTCTTCTAACTCTTTAGAATAAACAAGAAATGAGTTTATGCAATTTCTGATATAACTCATACAAGTATAACTTTCTATACTATAATAGCAATGAAATATAATATCTGAAATGAACATCTACAGTTGTTCTTCTGGTAATAGTCACTACGTAGTAAATGTCATTCCACATTTTTAAATATATATACAGTTAACTTAATTTACTGTATTCAATTTCAATTACACTGTACTCGTACAGTTACATACATATTATATCTTTGTTTTCGAAATTCATTCTTTGTTCTCTATAATATGCATATCTATAGAGAATTTTCAAACCTATACCATGCATCCAGATAATATTTATTTAAAATGTATTTACTATTTCATTTCGGACAGCAGCGATTTATGTATCAGTATGGTATTTTGCTATTATACCTTACACTTTTAGTTACTCCATATATAACAGAGAATGTTTCTATTAGAGATATATCCATGAAATTTATCTTTCTGTTATAATATTTAATCATTAATAATAGCAAAGAAATTTGTGCTATTTATATTAGAACTCATATGGTTTTCTGGATTATATCACAAGTGTTTGTCTAATATATGAAAATCTCTGAATGAAATTTAACTTTCTAGACTTTGTAACTACCTGAGATGCATGTTCCTATCAGCCATATAAATAGATTTAATTGTCATTGCTAGTTGGTTAATTTCTTCTATGTTGTATAACCTTCTTGCATGCTAGATTTATTTTACGTAGCATAAATGTATTTCTTTCTCAGCTCAAGTTCTCCTTTATGTAGAAGGTTTCAATTTATATGCATGCACTCCCACAGATTAACTTTGCAGTAATTGTACATAATTTACTATTCATCTATCTTTCTAGATTCATATTTGGTTTGTCATGTTAGAATACAACTTTTCTATACAATTACAAAAACAGATTAGAGTTACAAATTTACTTCTTTATGGGGTTTATATATATATATATATCTCCAGATTTAAACCCTTTCAGGTTTAGAGACTCTGGTTGACATTAACCATAATTCCTATTCCTACAACTATACAAAATTAGAGGATTAATTTTTCCTAGACAATTCTGTTAAATGTAAGGAATAACAAATCTCAACAAAGACTTAATTCAAATTCACAGCTGCAACATTTACCAATATTATATAACAGAACCTGCTTAACCATTTCTAAAATTTATGTGCATACCACTTCTGCTAATGACCAGTCCTCCCAACCTTAGAGTTCCTCTGTCTCCAGAAATCACCCCCGAGCTGAGATCCCCTCCAAGAACAAACCAAATTCAATCTGTTCTGGAGTAGCTTATTTAAGCTTATGCTCTCCCCAAATCCTGTTTCTAATTCTGCATCCAAAATTTCAGGATGCTTTTATTCCTGTTTGCCTAGGCTTCCCTTATTTAGGGACTTTAAAGCTACTTTTTGCTTTTCCAACGTTTTACCTCTTCCCAACTACTTTCCTCATCATTGGGGAATTTTAGATTTTTCTTCCAAAAATCTAAATTAGAAATAAATTCTTTCAAGGCTTTTTGAAAGATTTTTGGGGAAAGTCTTAGCCTCTTCCCATACCTCATGGATTAGGCAAGTGATCTCAAAAGTCTCATTTGGTCATAGTGCACAGAAACATTTTATTTATTTTTCAGAATTAAATAATTAACTACATCCACACAATAATTATCCATTGGGGTCCACTCCCCTTTGGACTGAGGTTCAAATGTCTAACTTGAAAAAAAAACATAAAACTAGGGGTGTTACAAAAAGTGTGTAAAATCATTAAATAAAATATGTACAATTTTAATCAATCAAATTGGAAAACAAATTAAGCATTGATGTGAATTTTAGTGAAGTAAGAAAATTTTGGCCTCCTTCACAAAAATGCACACCCAACCTTCATTTCAAGGCCAATAATTTTTCCTATAAGGATATTTTCTCTTGAATTTATAATGAATGTTCTAATGTTTACCAATTACATTTTGTTCTTACATGAAAAAGGTATATTTTCAAACTAGAGAGGATAGTACGACCATCGATTGTAAACAAAAGACGAGCCCTTACACAGGTGGAAGTGATAATGGAGTTTGGTTTGGATAAAGGTGAAAAACATAAATATGTCCCTCGTGATATAATTTATAATAAAAAGGGTGCACATTAATTATGTACCTTAATATATTCATGAAAGTAGACCAGAATTTGATAAAATGGAAAATAAAAGAACTTGTCCATGTGGGAGGGTGCAACAAAGAATGGTTGTTGAAACCCTTATGGTAAAAGAGAAGAGTTTCAAGAGGATTTCTCGTCAATATATAGATGTTGAGATGGAGGATTCCATGTCACATAAGAGGAATAAAGTCTAAACAAAGGATGAAAAATACATATAAATTAAACTAATAGACAAACCTTCAAATGAGCCTATTTTTCAAATGCAGTTGTGAAATCCAGTGCAAACTACTTCCTCTTATATCTCCACTGATTTGGCAACATTCACAATAGAAGAGAATCCTTCTTCATTTGAAACTTTGCAAAAGAATTATGAAAAAAATTAAATAAATGAGTTAGAAAATGAGAATTATTATGGAAACACAAAATCAAGACCCTTTTGTAGAACACAAAATTTGGTGTGTTAGCATTAAGGAAGAAGTTAAAATTGCCTGGGATTAGGCACGCTCAAACATAATTTTGATCAAGTTGAAAAAAGAGAGCTATTAATAGGACAATTAGTTGACAAAAATAAAGATATTTTTATTTTGTAGGAACAAGTACAAAGCCTACAATAGTCAATTAAAAACCATTTTTGCACCATTATGGTTCAAACTGCATTAGATGACCCCTCAGAGAATTTGAGAAAGGTCATGGCAAAGCTCAAATTTTTAGAAGTTGAAAAAAACATAACCCAAGATGATTTGGTCCTTGTAAGGGACTATTTGAATGTAAAGGAGAGGAAATTGAACATATGAAATGAAAATAAGAATCAAATTAACAATAAAAATAGGATAGGTCAAGAAGAAATCAAAGAGTTGAAAACCAAGTTGAATGGTAATATTTCTTTAATTGATGTTATACAAATTGTTTGCGATAAAATTATTCAAGAAGTTTTTTATATATGGGAATATATTAATACAATTGCGCAAAAAAATATTATGATAAGAGGATAAAAAATCATCATTGATCTATGCAAGAAACAAGTACAAAAATAAGCACTCAAGGCTATGAAGATAATTAAGTATTTGAATGAAAAATCTTGAATGGTACTAAGTGTAGGAGTTAGAATATTTTGGACTAGGTGCACAAGTGACAAAATAATTTAACATGTGAAGGCTCAGAACCTCATGTGAAGGTAAGGGCCTCATGATGAGAGATGCACCAAAGTATTCATTTTTTGCATCGTAATCTTCGTTGATGTGAACAAAAGCAGTTGGGCAGGTTTATAAATCATTTTTTTGTTCCAAGCGATAACATACTAGTTGTCAAATTAAACCATGGAATTTAAATGTGGTGAAAATTAATGAGGCTAATAGCGAGGTAAAAAGATAAAATAATATGAGACTCACACGACCGAGGTATATACTACCTATGAACCATCGTATAGATTTGATCTGAAGGAATATTGTAAACTAGGTTTGTGTATACTTAAGAGTGATTTGGATCAGAAAACCATAACAACGGAGTCAAGGTCACAAGAGACCATGATGAAGGAGAGGGAAGTGTGAAACACTATAAAATAACACTAAAGGTATGATTTAAGAGTGAAATACTTAGTGAAAAGAAGTCTTAAAGTAATATAGGGTTAGAGGAAACAAGGGAAGTTTAAGTTGGAACTAGGAGAAGGAGCATAAGAGTGGTGCCAAAATAAAGGAGTTTGAGGGATATCACATAGGGAGTTGAAGGATAATAAAAAGATATGGCATAAATTATGAGTGAACGAACCTCGGGTAGTGGCCATGGTAAGGTGACATGGTTATGGAAGGAGATACTGTGCCAAACGAGTTGGAAGAAACAGATAAAGAAAAGGAGATTTCTTCCATGGGAAGTGGTTAAGTTACGACCGGTGGCCATGACCAAGGAGTTCCCACTTTGCTCACAAAGATGGTTCTCATGTGATGTTACAGTCTCTCCAATAAGTTTAGCATGACACCCCTTAAAGGATGGATTTACAACTCCATATGGTGAAAGTTTGTAAGGATAATTCCCACTCTAGGAGCTATAACAGTAGCATAAGATTCTTCCCTATTGGTTAATTTCAAGATAGGGGGGACCTTACCCCTAATTTTTACTTTAAATATGGAAGAATCCATGTTATTGCAGGTAGAAGGAGCTAGAATCACTTTGAGGAAATTTCATGGCTATTCGAAAATGTATGAGACACACCATCCCAGTAACCCTCAGAGTATCTTGAAGAAGGCAGCAAGATCAAATATTTGCCACAAATTTCCAAAGGAAGGAGTAGGTATGATAGTGATGAAAGAGTAATGGTTAATGATAGACATGGAACCCAAACCTAGAGAAAAAATGGTGTTCATGTTCGTCCTTCTGAGAGAAACCCTAGTGTTACCCTAGGGACAACTACTGACTGAAAGGAAGTCAATGCCTAGGACATCTATGCAGAATAGGTAAAAATTATTTTTTTTATCATTGCATACATGATTTGAAAGAAATATTTATTAAAAATGTAATTTATTTATAACCCTTGGAGAAAGGATAAAAACCATCTCAAGATGGTGAAGTTATTTGTGAAATGACTTACTGAAGTTGAAATATGGTTAGGAAGAAAATAAATAAAAATATTCAATGTACAAGGCTGAAAACATAATATTTTGTACCAAATATTAGTGGAAACCATGGAAGACTGAAGAAATGAAATGATGGAAAAGGTTGAGTGCAATTTAAGGTTACTTTTAATAAATATGCACAAGTATTGTAATATTTTTAAAGTAGAATTAAATCTATTGAAATCAAAATGTCCAAAAACTTCGTAACACTTTTTCCAAAGAAGAATTACACATAGATTACTTACAGAAAGATAGATAAAAACATGTCATAAGAAATAGACAGTTGGAATCATCCTAAAATTTCATTACTTTTCCAATGAAAACATGTACATTACACAACAAAATTGTCTCTCTCGGGCCAAAATTAGGAACCCCAAAACATTCCCCTCGATGTATTTTAAAGAAATTATTACATTGGAAACAATTATAATAATTTCAGCTTTCAAAATTAATTATTAATTATTCGGTCTTCATGAAAATTAAAAGACTAAAGTTTCTCTAATTCTTGAATTACATAAAAAGAGACATTTTATAGAAATTTGAAATAACTAAAAGTAATTATTCAATCACTTGGGACTCTTGTGCAACTTCAAACTCGCTTGATGAAACTCCAGGCTCCACAACTCGAGCCTTTACCGAGGAAATTAAACTTTGACATTTCTTACATATTTCCAAGTCATGAAATAAACACTGTATCATCTTGTTGTAGACCATTATTAAATTGATCACCTTGGTATATGTTGGATTCTCATTAAAGAAAGTTTTGATTAACCATAGAAACTAAAAATCCCTTCACAAGTAATTTATAATTTTTGATCCCTTTGAAATTTTTTTTCTCTCATGAGAAGCATTGATCTTACTCTTTTCCTCCACTATAAATGTTTCAATTTTTTCCCAAGGAAGAAGATTTCCATGTTGATCCCAACATGAAAGCAACCATGCTCTAACTCTCTTGTCAAAACTGGAGTTAAAATTTGCCACATATTCTCTAAATTTTAATATCCTTCTCTCTGCATGCTTCATGTACATGTTTTTCTGCACGATCTTGCTTATTTCTAACACCATAGATGTTTTTTCTACAATGTACATTTCCATCAATTCCTGGGAAGATTTTGGATTTAGATAATAAATGATCTTCCTATCATTATGTGCACTTTCCCGTGACTAAAATTTATTTGTTAAAATAATGGATTCAATGTCTCTAATCATTTCCTTCTCTTCGGCCATGACCACCATATGATGCCAGAATACTTTAACCTACTAAAAAACATCATTCCATATGATCTTTCTTGCTTGAATAAAAAACATATTCCCGTTTAGTTTTTCTTTCAACTCCTTAATTTCATCACATGCTAACTTGTAATTATTGTGATGCTGAGTTCAATTAGCTTTGCTATAGTTTATTTGTCTCTCATTATGTTTCAATTTCTCCTTTGTATCATCCATATTATTCTGTAATTTCTTCAACTCATCATCGAAAAATATTCAGTTTTGTCATAACTCAGGGGAGTTTTCCAGTCGGGTCTTCTGACTCTGGTTACACCAAAATTGTGCAGATATGTTTGTCTATTTTTTGTTGTAAATATGCATTAAAATCCCTCATATTTGCTACCTCCTTATTTATTTCCACGATCTCATGATTTAATATCTCTTTTTCTTTCTCAACTTGAGCCAACTATCTAGTTTAAACATGTTCTGTGGCAGGAAACTTCAATTTATTTCTTAAATACTAGATCTCATAATCTTCATTCTAAATAAAGGATTAAAGAACTAATTTATCCTCGGGATTTATCCCAAACCTGATTGTCAAATTTTTAAACTCTTCATTTTGAGTATGAAGAGCTTGAGAATAGTCCTCTCCAACTTCAACTAATATATCACTTTTCTAGTTGCTGGTGATGATTTGTTGAGATCATTGTAGATCAACTCTCTTGTGTTCATGTGGAAGTTTATCTTATATGGAAATGTAAAATCACAATTTATTCCTTTCCAAATTCATTGTTGATAGATGTGTGGTTTGATAACCAGAAATGGATTGAGCTCCCAATTTGATGATGGAATTTGTATTTATCTTCTTGTTCCTTCGTTCAATATTCCTATTATTTTCCTTTAAAACATTCAAATAACTCAGCTCTTCTTCGCCTGTAATCGGAGATGATGTTGCACACTTCATTCCACCTAATTTAAATTCAAAACCAACTTCATTGCAAGGTCTTTCCATGAGTTTTTCGAATTCTATTTCATCTCCTTTTTATTTTTCCTTCTTACTACTATGACAACATTCTCCTTCAAGATCAATAACATCAGAATCACTTCTATTTAGCCCATTTTCAGTGGTGAGGGAGTTTTTACTTCCATACTTTCTTTTGTCTCAACCAAGCCACCATTTGTTAATTTCTCAAGTTCAAGATTTGGTTCATGGATATAAGGGACGCAAGATATTTCTAATCTCTTTTTTGAAATGATATGATGTGAATAATAGTGCCATTTTCTCATCCTCATTTTTTTCTCGTCTATTATTTATAATAAATGGGCCACCAACCGTTGCTAATTTTAAAACAATTTTTTTCTTTCTAGTTGGCTCAAAGTGTATCTCATCCACATTCAAGATTTTTCTGATGAATTCTAAGGAAAATATACTCATATGCACAAAATAAGGAATCCTATATGGTCGAAATTCTACTCCATAAAATTTTATCTCTACATATTCCTCAAATAAGAACCAATAGACAACCTTAAAATATTTTCTCATTTGTAACAGAGATTGAGCTTAGGTAAAATTTTGGGAGGGGCATAGTTATTGATAATTCTATGCACAATTGACATGAAAGTGGAAATGTAATAATAAAATCCGTCATTTTTCTATTTTATCTTGACTAAATCACTCCAATTAACCACTATTTACTTCTGTCTATTTACATCCATAACATTCAGACCCAGGTCCATAAATTGGTCAACATGAACATATAGGAAGAGGTATACCAACAAGGAAAAGGAAATCTAAAACACCCAACAATATTGAAATTTAGGAGTTGTGAGTTAATTTCATGTTCCAAAAAGGTAGGAATTCCCATTACACCATCAAGTCGAATCATTATATGAAACAACCATAAAGCTCGACAATCAACTACTGAGGTTTCATCTCTTCCCAAAATTTTTACAACTATTTGTAAAACAGACCTGATTCTCCAAAGAAAAAACTATGGGAAATTGTGTTGACTCTGAAAGACATGAATTTGGAAGAAAAATAAGGTTTTGTAATCTATTTATATCCTCGACTGGAAGGTTCTGATAAACAGACATAAGGGTTTCATCATAGAATGTAGTATATCTGTTTGATTAGATAAAAGCAAGGGCTTTCCAAATAAATAATGAAGATACTTGCGAAATGTTTTCTCCCAAGGAATTCATTGGATAAAAAATCTGTGGGTATAAGGATGAAGTCAACCGACTAATAAATTCTTGTAAAAAGTATGTTAATGGGATAAAAGCAGAGAAAAAACCTGACTTAACCATTCTCATGGACATTTCAGGCTCAACTTGAATAGAAATGGTATTTTGATGAATTTACATTAGGTTACTTAGAATGATAGGTTAAAAAATGTCATGCTCCATGTCGGTGAGAGGGATATGGGTCAAGAACCAAATAAGGAAGATTTTTTAGACATTTTTAGATTTTTGTTTAAAAATCAAAAAGTGGTTAAGGTCATTTAAATAACTGATAATAATAGAGGGAATGGGCAATGGAGTTAAAATTATCCTTGAGAGTGGCAGTTAGGGTGATACTAGCAGATAAAATAGAAGAAATGAGTGAAATCCATGTGTTTATAACAAAATGGAAGAATTATTTGAAAGGATTATTGTGGAGACAAATGAGTACGGAAATATGACATGTTGGTCAGCATGGCAAGTGAAGTGGAAAAGGATGTATTAGGTGGAGTGAGGAGGGGTGATGCGGAGGCGTGAATGTGGAATCCATCTCACCTAATCACAGTTGCTTGTCATAGCATAGTGGTATTGGCAAAAACCACTTATCACCCTTGGGGAAACTCTGGGTAGTAATTCGTTTCATTAGGGAGTGCCATCAAGGTTAATCATAGTCATCGTTTGCCACGATGATTTTTTTTTCAAAAATTTCCCTTGGGGTCACCCAGTGGTATAACCTCCGAGTTGTTTGTGGTGTCAAGTTTAACGTGTGCATGACTCAGATTTGTGTAACGATATCAGACCATGAAAATCATATGCCCTTTAACTCTTTTCCTGCTTTGCATTGGTGGGGTTGGCCCACTTTCCAAATAAAATATATTTTATATATTTTTATAATCCAAACGTCAGGAATTGAAACATTTCTTAGAGGAAGATGTCATATTTTTCCAAATATATGTACAAAAAGTAAATTTTCCTATATTTATCTCCTTTTCCTTTTATTTTCTTCTTTTCCCAACTGCCCTCCCCCTCCCACTCCCTTTTGTATTTACCATGTTCACCATGGCTAAGTTTAACATGGTAACAGAGCAGGTGATTGTAAGCCCTAATTTGATCAACTAAATTATAGTTAGTCTCTGTGATGTCTGTAGTATTGAAATAGAAAAATTACAATGTTTAGTAATAACACTCCCTCAGTATCTCGTTGTCTTCATACTTCCTTCCATGCATGTGGCCTCCCTCCACACAGTTGAAAGCAAAGTGGGAGATGTTGTAAATGGTGATCATGCATGAAGAATGAAAAATGGCTTCCTTCAGTATACATAAGAATATCGTGCAACACATTAAGGTTTCAGAATACATGTTCATGCCTTTTAGTGGTTTGCGTTTGTGGCTAATATCTTTTGGACTTCTCTGAATTTTACAATTAAATGCACCGCTTCATGGCGAAGGAAGTCACATTTTGAGTGCGTGAATAGAATTTGAAGTTTTAATTTGTATTCGGTGCTACAATTAAATCATAAGGACATAAACAGAGCTGAATCTGAGGAATTAAACTGGTAACACCATGTAACCTAAGAACAGACATAATATTAGCACATGGGTTATTTCCTTTATTGGAGATCCCAAAAAAATGAATTACTACTGGAAAATAGACAGAAACAAATTTATAGACAACACATGTAAATTTTATAAGCAGGGAATAATAACAATTACTTCACATGCCAGATTATTCTAAAATGACAGTTAGAGATTTTAGCTAAAGAATAGAGCACACTGTACGTGTTTTATATTTAAAGCAAGAAAAACTAGATATTATTGTTATTTACACCAGTAAGAAAAACTTGCAAACCTTAAGTTAAAAAGCAAAGGTAGACATATACTACTGGAGTATAATGATACATAATACTACACGAACCATATATTAAGAATCAATAACATATTTCTGAGGTGTAATATTCATGCCATAAAGATAATTGCCTACAAGTACGAAAATAAAAGGTGGAGGAAGCATAAATCCGCAAACGAACCAGCTGTGTCGATTAAATGGAAGCAACCAGATGCAACCGAAATAAAATGTTTATGATGAACAACAACATGAAATAGCCACCTGAATTTTCTGAGTATAACAAATCTCTGTTCCTTGTTAAATAGGAAGGGAATACATATATATATAATCCATAGGTAAAGTCCTGAAGTACATTAAGAGAACAGTATCTCTGATAAATTAAATTGGGATAATGTGATCATAGTGCCCATAAAATTAGATTCTTAGTAATACTAATCAGTCTCACGAAGTGATTACAATTACAGTAGCAAGAGAAAAACTATGAAAGGTAGACCAGTGGGGTCTGAATAAAATTTTTGTAGAATCAAGACATGAGATTCGGGCTTCTATTCGACCAAAATGTGTTGATATCGACCTAAAAGCACAAAGGGCAGCGAAATTAACGTGAGTTCAACAACCCTTTTCCTTGTCTCCTCAAGAGGGAAAAGTGTATGGGATTCGGATTTACCTGTAACAAAAGCAATAGACAGTGAGAATATGAATCGACCAACTGATATGAATGATATCCCAAAAATTTATAATAACAAAATAAAAACAAAAAAACAAAAAAAGAGTTACCTGGAAAAGACGAAACTTCCTTCCGTCAAAACGACCTAAAATAGAGGTAGTTGCATAGCATAAAAAAATTAGAAAACTAGAGGTTCAATAGGGGAATGAGAAAAACACCTTAACTAATGATATAAGCGAATCGATTCTTGCCTAAGGTATGTATCACTCGCCGGAGAAGAGATGAACAAAATCAATACCCCACCATTCGAACCCCATCATTCAAGTCACGAAAGACGAGTAGGAATATGCCCCTATAAAGAAACCCGGGCGTATTAGTCTCACGCATCGTTAAGCAGAAGTCAAACGAATTTGACGAAGAGATGGTGGCATAAACAAAAATCAATATATTAGTACAGGAAATTTCCATGAGAAATTTGTTCAAAGGACCCAAACGAGGTCTAGACTATGAACGAGATTACAACGAAGAAATTATTTTAGCTAACCCTAGCTCTCTCAATTTCCACAGAGAAATTTTACATATCAAGCTATCGAGACAGAACGTGAGTTTCATTGTAAAATGAGCGACGTGCATAGAAACTCATACTTGAATTTAAATTTCGATGGATAGGTAGGTAAGCCAGAAGTCTGGGCGAGCCGACGATTAGCTCCTCAATGTGTAGAGTCTTGACACTGAGAGGTAAGTAAAACAAATGAAGGGTGAAAGAACCACTTCAATACTAAAGCAGAAATTTATATCACCATATCCAATCCAGAAAAGTGACGAAACCCTAATGGATGGAACAAACACCACCGTCCAGGTGGCCTCGGATCCATAGCTTATACACGGATCGAGTGGGAGAAATTTCCATTAATACCTGGACGTCCAATACATAAATCCATAGATATATGAAATCGATTATACAGTACTTTCAGTAATGTCATATGGCAGGCGTGAATTAAACAATATTTCGGCGTGGTGTATAGACTGAAACGTGAAGACGTCCAACTCTTCTTGTGGACGCCATGAAAGCCAACGAAATGAAAAGAAGAACCAACAGAGTGGCATCTCATAAGAGGACGTGGAAAATTGAAGGGGTTGCGTAGGCCAAAACCCTGATCCATCTTTGCCAATGAGACAGAAGGAACGCATTGCAAAATTATACGCCTATCCCCATAGTAATATCACATTCAATGGAAATGTACATGAAAAACCAATGATGCGATGGTAACGCTCATTCAATTTTCCACAGTGGCCACAAAAACTATATCAAATAAATAAAATCGACATCAGTTATAAATAAAACCAACACACCATGTGATGCCTCGTATAATTTGACATGCCACATAAGATTTTCAATCTTGGAATGGTACGAATATTCAAGCCAACGAATCATATACTAAATTTAAAGTCCATATGAGCATGTTATTGAACATGAAAGAGTAGGTATGTTGAGACCTCCAGTATGATGTGACAATAGTAAATGAGAATGTCGAAAGGTGTAGATAAATGCACATAGAGATAAATATGAGTAGAGATTAATGTAACCATATAACAATGGTATGGGGGTAAAATGTATATATAATAGTGTGATATGGGTATAGATGTATTTAACATGAGCCCCAACCCTTTTATGGAAAAAAAAAAAAAAAATTCCATACAGTAATACTAATAGGAATGGGAACCCTATTCCATGTTAGCAAATGACGAAATTCGTAAAGAAGACTAGAGTTGAAATATAACTAGAAAAAAAAAAATTGTTGGTAAGGAAGAGACATTACAAATGGTATCAGAGCTAGGTTATAAAAAACTGGGCTGTTGTTGTGTGCTCACTGTATAAATGATTTACTGTTGAAATATATATATATATATATATATATATATATATATTTACTGATCTATGTTGTGTAATGTATAGTGGTGTTGGAATGGCAGAAGGTGAGGAAATCTATGTCGATCTGCGTGATTAAGATAATACACCAAATCCCAACGCTCCGGTGATGGCTATGTTGCACAGTTTGCAACGAGAAATGGCTGAGCTAAGAAGCCAGAATGACAGATTGTCATTAGCCAGTGAGGAGCAGGAAAAGCTCATCAGGGAATTAACTTCGCAGAACAGCCAAGAGGGTGAAGGTTCCGGGAAGAGGCAGAATGATGAGTCTGAGGATGATGATGCCGTTAGGCATCAGTATAAGAAGAAAAAGGAATTACAAGGGGAATTCTGAAATATCAAACCTCCCTCCTATGATGGGGAGAAGGAGGAAGATGCTGAAGCCTAGTTGTTGAACATGATCAAGTATTTCCAGGTCTATGAATATGAAAGAAATATGAAGGCCATATTAGATGTTTACCAGCTATAAGGTAAGGCTACCTTGTAGTGGGAGGAGATGAAAATGGTTCATGCCATTGATGAAAAAATGGTTACTTGGGAAGATTTCCAGGTTAAGTTTAAAAACCGCTATTTAAATTAATGTTATTATGATGATAAAGCAAAAGAATTTCATGTGATTAGACTGGGACAGCTTACTATTGATGAGTTTGTCACCAAGTTTACCAATCTGTTGAGATATGTCCCTTACATTAGGGAAGGGAAGGCCAAGGTACAAAGGTTTTTGAACTATTTGCCTACTGTGTACAAAGAGGAGATCGAGTTTGATAACCCAAAAACTATGGACGAGGCAGTGAGAAAAGATATATTATGCTACCAGTAGTTTAAAGGAAAGGCTGAGCATGGAAAAGGCTGGCTAAACAAAGGTGAAATAAAAGAAAAGAAATAGAAACCAGCTTACTTAAGGAATTTTGGTAGGGACCATCAGAGGAAAAAGTTTAATAAACCAAAAGAAAGCCAAACATCTCAGTCTCAAATTGGTTCCAAACAACTAGATGAAGGAAATAATAAGGAAGGCACAGTCAAAATGAGGGAACCTTTGAAATGCTGGGGATGTGGAGAACCCCATATTTTGAGGGATTGTCCCCACCAAAACATTCATATGATTATGAGAGATTGAGAAGCTACCACAGTAAATGACATAGCAAGAAATATACCCACTATCAATGCAGCCTTGGAAAACCGACAAGCAGAACACCAAGCTACCATGGTTGAAATGGAGGGTAAGATTTCTGACCAATCTGTTACTGTTTTGATTGATCCAGGTGCTTATTTGAGTTACATTAGTCCAAACATTGTAGAAAAATGCAATCTCAAAACTGAAAAATATCAGAAATATTGGTTGCTCCAGCTAGCCACTGGCACCAAAAGGAAGGTAACTCATAAGTTACCTCAAACATCAAGTAAATTAAATGATTTTCAAACAGAAGTAAATCTAAACATTCTACGATTAGGTTCGTATGACTTTCTGATAGGAATGGACTGGCTGGAAAAGAGAAAGGTGATGATGAATTGTTGGGATAAAACACTGCATTGCATAGATGAAAAAGGGAAACCTTTTATTCTTAATGGAAAACCAAAACCCATCTCTGTAAGACAAATATCAGCACTACAATTAAAAAGAACAGCTAGGAAAGGATACCAAGTATATGCAGTACATGTAGAAGAGACAGAACAGAAACCTGAAGAAAATCTGTTGGATACTTTGCCAGTAGTAAGAGAGTTTAAGGAAGTCTTTCCAGATGAGATTCCTCATCTTCCCCCCAAAAGAGAAATTGAATTTTCAATCGATTTGGTGCTGGGAGAAACACCTGTTTCCCGAGCCCCTTATCGAATGAGTCCCCCCGAACTCATGGAACTGAAAATGCAATTGCAAGAATTGCTGGATAAGGGCTATATCCAACCGAGTGTGTCTCCTTGGGGAGCACCGGTTCTATTTGTGAAAAAGAAGGATGGAACCTTTAGGATGTGCATTGATTATCGTCAACTGAATAAGTTGACCATTAAAAACAGATACCCATTTCCTAGAATTGATGATCTTTTTGACCAAGTGAGAGGAGCTTCAGTATTTTCGAAGATTGACTTAAGGACTGGTTATCACCAGCTCAGAATTAAGGAGGAATATATTAGTAAAACAACTTTTCGAACCAGGTATGGTCACTACGAATTTGTAGTCCTACCTTTCGGTTTGACAAATGCCCCTTTCACCTTTATGTGCCTAATTAATAGTGTGTTAAACAAGTACTTGGATAAATTTGTACTTGTGTTCATAGATGATATTTTATTTATTCCAAAAATGAGGAGGAGCACAAAGAGCACTTGAGGATAGTGCTGCAAACTTTGAAAGAAAACCAGTTATATGCCAAATTCAGTAAATGTGAATTCTATAAGGACAAGATATAATACTTGGGACATATTATTTCTGAACAAGGGTTGGTTATTGACCCTGAAAAGATAAAGGCTATTAAATAATGGCATGTGCCCACTGATGTTTCAGCCATAAGATCATTCATGGGGATTGCAGGTTATTATCGCAGATTTGTGGAGAGATTTTCTGCCATAGCATATCCCATAACATCACTACAAAAGAAGGGTGTCAAATTTGAGTGGACTAAAAAATGCCAAAACAGTTTTGACCAATTAAAATTAAAACTCACTACAGCCTCAATACTGAAGATTTCATATCCTGATAAAGAATTTGTTTTATGTACAGATGCCTGTAGAGAGGGGTTGGGAGGAGTCCTTTTGCAAGAAAATTCAGTTATTTCATATGAATCTAGGAAAACTGAAGACACATGAACAAAACTATAGTGCATATGATTTGGAGTTGGCTACTGTTATTCATGCCTTGAAGATGTGGCGACACTATCTTCTTGGAAAGAAATTTACATTGATGACAGATCATATTAGTCTTAAATATTTCTTTTCCCAAACTGATTTGAATGCTCGACAAGCCAGATGGCTATATTTTCTGAGTGAATTTGATATGGACATAAAACATATCAGAGGGAAAGAAAATAAAATTGCGGATGCTTTGAGCAGAAATGCATTCCAACACATAAACAACATTGGAAGTAGTGTAAAATTGGAGTTAGAAGATTTAGTGAAACAGGTAGCAGACCAGGATCCAAATTATGAGAACTTATAGGTGAAAATAGTAAAGAAGGAGATGGTTGAATACACTCAAAACCAGAAAGGATTGATCTGCTACAAAAATAGATTATATGTTCCCAATGTAGAGACTTTGAAAAGAGAGATCCTAGATGAATATCACAAACAGCTGTATGCAGGGCATCCTGGATATAAGAAAATGTTAACAGCTTTGAAAAAGCATTTGTTTTGGCCAGGAATGAAAAGAGATGTAGCATAATATTTAGCTAGATGCATGGAGTGTCAACTAGTTAAAGTTGAACATCAGCATCCTGCTGGTCTTTTAAATCCTTTTCCGATTGCAGAATGGAAATGGGATACCGTTTCTATGGATTTCATAACAGGATTACCCAAAACAAAGTACCAACACGATTCAATGATGGTAGTAGTAGACACTTTAACCAAAGTTACACACTTCATATCCGTGAAATCTACTTTCGGAACCGCCCAAGTAGCGGATGTGTTCCTGAAGGAAGTAGTAAGGCTCCATGGGGTCCCAAAGGTGATTGTTTCGGATAGAGATGCTAAGTTCACCGCAGCTTTTTGGAAAGGTCTGTTTGGGGGCATGGGCACTAAGTTGAATTTTTGTACTGCCTATCACCCTCAGACCGATGGTCAGACAGAGAGAACTAATCAGATTTTGGAGGATATGCTGAGAATGTATGTGATGGATAGGCCATCAAAGTGGAAAGACTACTTGCATTTAGCTGAATTTTCCTATAATAACAGCTATCAATCCTCCATTAAAATGAGTCTGTTTGAGGCACTCTATGGAAGGAAATGTCATACACCTTTGAGTTGGAGCCAACCTGAGGATAAGCTAATGTTTGGACCAGATGCCTTACAAGAGATGGAAAGAATTCTTAAACAAATACAAAGAAACATCAAGATAGCACAAGATCGCCAGAAGAACTATGTTGATAAGAAGAGGATACATCGAGAATTTAAAGTGGGGGAACATGTGTATTTGCGTATTAAACCTAAAAAGAGCACACTTTATGCTGGAATTTGTGCGAAACTGGCTCCTAGATATTGTGGGCCTTTTGAGGTGTTAGAAAGGGTGGGACCAGTGGCTTACAAGCTGGCCTTACCACCCCATGTTAAAGTTCATGATGTATTTCATGTTTCATTATTAAAAATATATATACATGATGATTCTCACATTGTTGATTGGAACGTGGTATAGGTGGAACCAGAAGGGGAGTTCCTTCCAGAACCGCTTCAAATATTAGAGCGGGAAGAAATTGAATTGAGGAATCGGACGGTAGCTAGAGTAAAGGTGCATTGGAAGCAATTTACTGCTGAAGAAGCTACCTGGGAAAGAGAAGCTGAAATGATGGAAAAATATCCATTTTTGTTTGAAAATAAATGAGCTCTAGTAGTTAAATATCAACACCAACGACGGTGTTTGCTTTCAGAGGGGGAATATGTAACACCCCTAGTTTATGTTTTTCTTTCAAAGCTAGAAATTTGAACTAAATCCCGAGGGGAGTGGACCCCAATGGACAAGTATTTTGTGGATGAAATTAAATATTTAATTATGAAAAATAAATAAAATATTATTGTGCAGATTGACTAAAATGAAAATTATGCGATCACTTGCTAAATCCATGAGGATGGAAAGAGGCAAATATTTCCCCAAAAATCTTTCAAAAAAATCCTTGAAAGAATTTATTTCCAAATTAGATTTTGAGGAAAATCTAGTTTCCCCAATGATGTGGAGAGTAGTTGGCAAGAGGTACAAAGCTGGGAAAAGCGGAAAGCAGCTTTAAAAATCCCTAAATAAGGGAAGCCTAGGCAAACAGGAAGAAAAGCATCCTGAAATTCTAGACGCAGAATTAGAAACAGGCTTTGGGGAGCAAAAGCTTAAATAAGCTATTCCCGAACATATTAGAGGTTGGTCTGTGATGGAAGTGATCTCAACTCAGGGGTGAGTTCTGGAGATAGAGGGACTCTACGGTTGGGAGGAATGGTCAAGTACCCAAGTGGTATGCGCACAATGTTTATGAATGATTAAAAATTTAATTATTATTATGGAAAAAGTTAATGACTGTAGCTGCCTATTTCTTGACATGTTTTTGGGTTGTATTGGTGTTCCATACATTTACAGAAGGGTAGAGCAATTTAACTTTCCCAGTTCTGCATAGTTGTAGGAACAAGGATTATGGGGAAAAATCAACCAGAAACTCTAAACCAGTGATTGGTTTAAATCTGGAGATTTATGCTACCTCATAATTCAGACCTTTGTAACTTTAATCTACTTCTGTTAAAAATAGAACTAAATCAGTGAACACTAGATAACCAAAATATGCATGAAGTAGTGGTTAAATTTCATGCAGTACAGATCCATAAATAAGTTGAATTAGTAGTGTATGCATGTTGATAGATTTAAATTCCATGCAATAGAAAAAGAAGGGGATGATTACTTTAAAAATTGGGTTAAGGACATCTAGACATAAAAAGAGCTGAATCTGAGGAACTAAACTGGTAACACCATGTAACCTAAGAACAGACATAATATTAGCACATGGGTTATTTCCTTTACTGGAGATCCCAAAAAAATGAATTACTACTGGAAAATAGACAGTAACAAATTTATAGATAGCACATGTAAATTTTATAAGCAGGGAATAATAACAATTACTTCACATGCCAGATTATTCTAAAATGACAGTTGGAAATTTTAGCTAAAGAATAGAGCACACTGTACGTGTTTTAGATTTAAAGCAAGCAAAACCAGAGATTATTGTTATTTACACCAGTAAGAAAAACTTGCAAACCTTAAGTTAAAAAGCAGAGGTAGACATATACTACTGGAGTATAATGATACATAATACTACACGAACCATATGTTATCACTCAGATTTTCCTTGAAGTTTTTGGAAGAGAAAAGGGGTCCGAGGTAACCACAAACCAACCTTCAGGTACAGAATCTAGCCAATATGTACCCAGAGACGGCTCTCTCTATAAAATTTAGCTTTGTTTTTGAAGATATTAGGCTAGTTATAAAGTCCAGGGGTTTTGATTTTGTTTGGGTTGATGTAATTCTTTAGCTAAGATTAAGATCAAGTAGTTTCAGTCCATTGGGCTAATGGAGTCAAAGGATTGGCTGCACTGGCTTAAGTTTTTTAACAAAATATGGTTTATCAGGGCAAGATAATCAAACTAGAAACAATTTATAGATCTAAAGTGAATGGAATGGAATTCAAACGGATGAAAGGCAACGAAGAATCTTTCAACACATTCAAGAGAAGAGAAATAGATTGATTATCAATAAAGAGCAGTTAATTATTCTTTACTAAATAACCAAATATGTATAAACTAGACAAACAGGAGCAATTGAGAATTCGTTGTTTAAACCAGTTTAGAGGAAAACATTTAGAATAATAACGACTGAAATCAGATTACACCTAAGTACTTTCTGATTTAATATTTTTCGTTAAATATCAAGATAATGAAACACGAGATGATATTTTAAATAATATTAAAACTTCAAAATATGAGATAGAGATGACTTATTAATTAGCCAATTTCAAACAAAACACATGAATCTGAGAAAAGTCGTCTGCCTCAATTCCTTGTCCGGTTTTGCCACGAAAAATTTCTCCAATAGCACTTTATTCCGAAAAATCAATGTTACAGCAAAGTATATGAATCCACCCCCAATAAGTCAATTGAGGGCTTATTTATACAAAAAATCATACAAAATATCTCTTAACAAAACGAGATATAATCTAAGGTGACTCACAAATAAGTTACAATAAAAATAGAGACAGATGGTCTCATAGATAAGACAAAAAAGCAACTAATGTTGTGTTGTTTCCTCCTTTTGAGAATGTGCTGGAGGCAGGACCTATATTTTAGCTCTTCGTTGTCCTCTTCAATAATTTTGTTCTAACTGACTTGCTTCACTGATACTCTTTGTTTTTACTGATACACTTTCAACTGAGCTGATACTCTTTGACCTTCGTTTGTCCCTTTATCCCTTATACTGTAGTAAATAGGAAAAATTTCATATAAGGATAAATTTTACAAAAGTTCCAATAGATCTTCCCACCATTTATCTTCTGCTATTTTGGTCCGTTGAAGCTTCCTTAATGTTTCATCAGCCTCGGTATATCTAAAGAAATTAGGCTGATTAGGAAACAAATGTTTTACTTCACGTTTAAGATAAAACAAATTCTCTAATTTGTCATGAAGATTCCTTCCTGTAGGTAATGTTGCTTCTGATGAAATGGTAGAGGAACTGGCTTGATTGTGAGCATGTATGTCTAATTTCTTAACATAATTTTCCAGGTCCATTATTTTATCTTCTAAAACCATAGGGCTGGGCAATCCTTTATTCAATAAAACATCAAACCTTTCTCTGAAAGCAATGATTTCACTTTGCATGTCAAAGCACCTTCGTTCTAAATTTTGCATAAGAGTTCTTTTAGTAAAAACTCTTTTGATCTCTAAGATTGTTGCAGTCCTGTCCTGAATACCCATTTCTGCAAGTTGCTGTCTGGTTTGGGTGTTTAGAAATTATATGAGCTGATTGGCTTCCTCAGGCCTATTTCCTAATTCTGCTCGTGTATTTTCAACTTCATCCAGAGCTACTTTGACCAAATCATTCTGTTCGTATATTATCTAAATTGAAGACCAGATATCTTTTATTGAATGAATAATATCATCCCAAATAATGTCATTTATTTCTCTTAAGGGTTTCTCCAATGTGAGATCCCTTTCCAAAGCTTTAACTAATTTTTCCAACTTTTTGACTTCTCTTGTTTTGTCAGCAACAGTCATTTTTGAAAGATCATATTTCTGTTCCAAATTAATAAGCTGTAACTTTGTGTGCTGAAGTTCTGTTACTTGAAGTTTTAAGTCATTCATTTACTTTATTAGTTCTTCTGTACTCAAATTTGAAGTATTTACCCTTGATGGCTCTGTTGGTTGACCTGTTGGCTGACTTGTTATACCTGTGATAACCTCTGTTGTAGATACTGGAACACTGGACTGCTTGTCTTTTAAAGCTTGTTCAAGCTCTTTTTCTATTTCAGTCAGTTGCTCATTCATTTTCAAGAGCAATTCCATCATTTCTTCTTCAGAATTCTTCTTTATTACTTCTTCAGTTTGAGGATGTCTTGAGGCTGGCAATTTCAACTGCTTTCTCAAAGGTGCAATGTCATCATCTTTTTTCTTGATTAGAGCTTCTATACCTTTGACATCCTTTGGATTGTG
This sequence comes from Pinus albicaulis, assembly GCA_034641835.2. Classification (NCBI taxonomy): domain Eukaryota; kingdom Viridiplantae; phylum Streptophyta; class Pinopsida; order Pinales; family Pinaceae; genus Pinus; species Pinus albicaulis. The sequence continues at coordinate 594,218,531 of CM076578.1, read as the reverse complement.
ACCCAAACCAATTATTATTTCTTCCAATGTTTTTATCCTATTGTCTTTGGCTTGAGAAGAAGCCTTTTCAAGCTGCAATTGTGTACTAGTGTTCTCCAAAGAATCTTGTATCCTGTGAGCTGCCATTGCCTTATCAGTCAAAATAGAATAGATCATTTCACCAGTCTGCTTATGTAACTCAATCTGATCTAAAGGATGAATATCCTTTGCTAAGGCTTCAAATTTTTTTCTGATATAATCAACAGTGGTTTGGGTTTGTTGCACCTTGGGTTTGAAATGGCTCATTATCATTTCTCCCTGTTGGATGTCAAAAGCTGACATCAATCTTTCTTGATTCTTTGGAGCCATTTTCAGATATTGATTATATACTTGAATTCTCAGTGGATCATTCCCGACCTTGATATTGATAAATGTCTTTTTGATATCTCCTGCATCTTTAACTGGTGTTTTGAAAGAAGATATTTCAAAACTCTGTTGCTTCTGCATCTCTTTCCTTTGTGAGGTAGTGGATGCTCCACTGACTGAACCTGTTTTTTGACTGCCCAATTGTTCTTGTCCTTGACTATCAAGGATTTCATCAATATATTCTACTTTTGGAGGAGTATTCAATTTCTGTCTCTTGGCCTGATGCTGTTGTGAAGATTCAGTGAGAGGAGTAGAAACTTCAACATCTCTCTTTTTGCCTTTTTCCATATTTGATGGAGTCTGCAAGATTGACATTTCTACTGGATTGGTTTGAACAGAAGGAACCTGTACTTGATCCTGTCCCTTGGAAGTTTGAGGTTGTTCTGTCATAGTGAATGTCTCTTTAACTTGTATATCAACCTCTTTCTCTTTTCCCTTAGATGATAATGCAATGTTTTCTTGTAATTTCTGCTGAAAAATCCCAGCTGAGGAAGGACCAACTTCTGATCTTGGTACCTGTGTAAAAGAGTCTAGGTCAAACATCTTTTCAAGATCTTTCATAACATTGTCTACATTGACCTGCTCACTATCCTGCTCTATCAATGTTCCTTCTATCCATTCATCTGTATTAGCATATTTTTCAATCTCTGGGATTCTTTAATGTATGTATGGTGCTGATTTATTTTTCATTCTTTTATCAAAAATGAAGTTGAATGGGTCATAAGGTGCCCAATAGAAACTCTTCTGTAATCTGAAGCGGTCCTGTAATATCTTTTCAGATTTATCCCCTCCATCCCTAGAGTTACAGATAAATGGACCTAATTGACTTTTGATCCGGAGTTGAGCCTTCTTCTTTGCATTACAGAAATGAACTATATCAGAGTTGTTCATTTTCCTGAAGTATTCTAATGCAAAGAGTCTCATGGGGACATATTTTGGCAATTTGAATGGACATAATTCACATCCATATATTCTGACTTCTGTGTGATTTTAGTATAAGTACCAATCACCAAATTTGTATTGTTTTGAGAGCTGTACAGTTTTCTTGATTTAATTACTGAGCCTTGGAGGAGAAACTACTGTCAACAAGGTGGCTGCAGGGTGTATAAAAAGATCAATGAGCTCATTATAGGAATAGGGAGAATCTCGAGAACTATGAGTGATGGCTGACCAAAAGACAGGACCTAGGATTCCTTGGGCATTAAGCTTTGATATAGAAGGAAATTTCCCGGTAATAGAGCATGAGATGGTAAATAGCCAGTGAAGAATATTTAAACACTTTCTAATTTTCTAATCTCATGAATTGATCATGGTTCTCATAATATAGGATGCAAATCATATGACACGGTACAGGAGAACATCCCGGGGGTAAAAAGTAGACAATAATACTAGAATTAAATGGTCAACATATTCACTAGTATTAAAGCCCATTATAAAGGATATCATATCCAAAACAAGTTTACGCTCCTCAATGAAAAAAACATACCCATAAGGGGGAGGGCCTTTAGGTTGATGATCAGGCAACATAAAGGTTTGGAAGATGCGACTTAATTCTTCATGGGAAAGTTTGGAGGATTTCTCAAGTAATTCACCCATGGACAGGGAAGTGAGGGCTTGATCAGGTTGAAAATGTAGCATCTCATTGATAGACTGAGCAGTAATTGGGAAAAGGACTTCTTGATTTGGGGATAAGACTGCTCTTTGGTTAGGATCATATTTTGCATGGCAAAAATGAATTATATCAGGGAAAATATGGACAGAGGGAAAGAGGTACCTGAGAAGATTATATTCCCATAACCCAATCATATCCAAGCCATTCAAATAATTGTCTCTGCAGCGACAAAAAATTCGAAGAGGGCTTTCACTAAAAACTAGGTCTTTAATTTGGAAATCTCTGTCGACTAATGATAAATAATCCAAGTCTCTGTGAGGGGCATTCAATGGGGTGACGTTTAAAGCCATAGGAACTTCCATTTTTGGTTCTTGTGGATTCAAAAATAGAAATTTGGCTTATGGTGAAAAATTGAGCAAAATTACAGGTTTTTGGGGACGCAATTTGAAATTATGGGAAAAGAGAAGACTCAAAATAACTCTGTAGCAGTCTTTGGTGCGGAATTTAAAACGAAAGCCAGGATTTCACAGAGTTTAAATAAGAAATGGGGTAAATACCTGTTTTTAAGGGATGAACTATGTTTAAACAGGTACAGGCTGGCGGCGGGTGAAGAGTAGAATACTGGTCTGGCAGTGGTCTTCAGCAGAATTCAGTTAAATGGCACTTGACAGTCGATTTTTTGAAATTCTTTGCATGGAGGGCGAAGTCGTTTTCAGCATACAAAATAATGAAAAAGACGCGGGTTTTTGTTTTATTCACAAAGTCAAAAGGGTGGCGAATTTTTTATTATTTTAATAAATGACGTCATTATGTACGACAGATGGGTCACGGGGGAAAGGTGGTAAGCGGTTTATTCCGCACCGCTTTTGAGGGAGGGCGGTATTGAGCGGATGGGCAGTGATTCCATAGAACGGATGACACGTGGTCAGGGTACTGTTTGAAAACCACTGACATTTCGCGAGTTATTGTTCGGATAGGGGATGGCCAGCGGAATTATCAACAACCGTTGATCTTGGAGCGGGTGATCAAACGGTGGTCGGGGCGTGAAGTTGACGGGGAGTTAATAGGAGGGCCCGACGCAATTTATTATCAATTAATCATTTCGGGAGCGTTTTGATTGGCAGGTGTCGGTTATTAACTAATCATAAGGATTAATTAATCCCTTGTACAGTGGATGGTCGGGCAATGTTTGTTTTTCTTTTAAACACATATAAATATATGTTTAAATTTTTTATATTATATGGTAATTAAATCAATGCGACTTATTTACCATAGGGGGCGGGAATAATATATAATGATATATTTTAACCAAAGGGGGTATAAAGTGGGTTTTTATTTAAACAAGTGGGAATTAAATACTTTGGTTAAAACTATAATATATGGGTTTTTTGGGATATTAGATAGAAGGAGTTATATATAAAATAGGGAAAGGTCATTTTTATAAGGAGTTAATAAATAAAATCAATGTTAATATGACAAGGGGACAAGGTGAACTTCAAAATACATTAATATAACTAAGAAAGTGAAGTTTTTAGAATCAAATTGTATTATAATCACTTCATCACTTAAACTTAGGATAAAATGTGATTTTGAGGGTTTTTTATGAAATATCTCATGATGTTCCTAAGTACAATGGGAGTTTACTTAGGAAAGAATTTTTTGAAGTAAATGAGTATGATGATGAATGATTTTAAGTACTTAGGTTTTTTTCAATTATTGGGTTAAGGGTCCGGTCCTTCCAAAAGTCAAGGAAATGCCTTGAGCCTCTTTAATTTTCAAATACCTTAGCACTTAGGGGAAATTAGTGAAATCTTTAGGGAAAAATGAAGGGGAAGTTAATAATCTTGACTTTGTTTTGCTGTGAATTTTTTCCAATGTAGTATCTGCCTTTGCACTTGTGATGAAAGTACAATTGAACATATTTGGAACCATCATTCATCACATATAATTCTGCAACAACATCTATCTACCCTACCTACTTTACTCTACCATTTTTTCTTCTTTATTAGGGTGCACTTAGACTGGCAAACTCTTATCAATCTTTTTTTTCTTTTACATGGCAAACCTATCTAAGTCTACACTTATTACATCCAAGGGCTCAGATTAAACTGTTGAGCACCTTTTATTAACTCTACTTATCTACTTATCTGCCAAGATTAAACTTTTTGGCCAGATATTTATTCTCTATTCTACAACATGAAATTGAAAAATGAATGAGTCAAGTTTAAACAGTTTGACTCTTCATAAATTGTGGCAAAAGTTTGACAAGCTGCACACAATTTTGTTTATTACATCGGAGCAAAAAGTAGTGGCATTTAGACTTGCACACTTTCCTTGGCCTTTCTTTTGATGGGGTTCATTTTCTTTCACTTTTTTGGCCAATTTTATTTTTTCACCCTTTGATTTTTCTTTTAGGGTATACCCTCTTTACATTTTTTAAATTTTTTGATTTTTTGAATAATATGGAACACCTTTGCAACAAGAAAAATGTTTGACATATTGCATAGTTCAACAAGTCAATCATGAAAAATGACACCTATTGGTATAGGAGTCTAACACTGGCTCCACTTGGGGATGGATTTTCCTGGTGAAAAGTCAAGAACAACAGGTCAGATGCCCTAAAATGCCTTTAACTGAACCATGAAATCTTCTTTTTCTGGTGGCTTTATTGTATATATGATAGTAAAACTTCTGAAGCTTAGGGCCTTCACTTCGGGCTTTAACTTCAGCAAGTCACCATCCAATCAAAACTGATGCATTAGAAAGGATATAATATATACATGTCAAAAATCAGAACATCCTAGTAAATAGGATCAAAGTAGTGTTTTAGCATTTGACCATTGACTGGTCCTTCCTCAGCTTCTGTACCATCCAAATTCTTCAAAAAATATGTGTTATTTCCCTGTAAAGCATGAATGATGTAAGGTCCTTTCCATAAGAAATCAAATTTCCCATGTTTTCCTTTATCTTCCCTTCTGGAATCCCATCTTAAAACTTTGTCTCCTAGTTGAAAATCTTCTGCTTTAGTCCTTTTGTTAAACATTTTCTTTAATTTTTCCTGCAAAACTTGGGATCATTGATACACTTCTTCTCTGGTCTGCTGCAAGTGAATTGTTTGATTTATTTTTCTCTGAATATCATTTGGTTCTACTTGAGCCTCATGAAGTAACTTCATTACAGGAACTCCTAAAGATGATGGAAATTTAGCCTCAATACCATAAACTAATTCATATGGACTGGTCCCAATTGATTTTTTGGTAGTAAGTCTGTCTGCCCACAATGCATTGGTAAGTTTCTTATGCCAATTCTTCTTATTTTCTTCCAATAATTTTTTAATGATATTAATGAGGCTTTTATTGGAAGATTCAGCCAGTCCATTACCCTAAGGATAATAGGCTGTTGAATGGCCTAAATTTATGTGATATTTATTGCAGAAACTAATCATTTTCTTAGACTTGAAAGCAGCAACATTATCAGTTATAATTTTTTCCGGACAGCCAAATCTTGAAAGTATATTGTTTTCTAAGAATCCTATGATTACAGAATCATTGGCTTGTCTGGATGGGATTGCTTCAATCCATTTAGTAAAGTAATCTGTGGCAGTGAGGATCCATCTGTGTTGGCCAGAAGGAGGAGGATGGATTTCTCCAATAAAATCCAGGCCCCATTGTTGAAAGGGTTTCTCGGTGGAAATTGGTTTTAATGGTAAAGGTAGTAATTTTCTCTTGCCTTCAAAGATCTGACACTTATGGCAAGCAGTTACAAATTTCTTTACATCTAAAAACAAGGTTGGCCAATAAAACCGGCCCTTAAGATTTTATCTGCAGTTGACTTCCAATAGAGGTGTCCACCACAATCTCCTGCATGGAATTCATTGAGAACCTTGTAAGCTTCATCTTTTAATAAAAAATTTAATAGAATTCCATCATGATTCTTCCAAAAGAGAGCATTATCTAAAATACAATACTTTAAAGATGTCGTTTTCAAAAACCTTTGTTTCATTCTGGATAACCCTGGAGGAGCTTGCAGGTTTAAAAAAACATAAATGATATCAACGTACCAAGGTGAGTCTAAAAAGGCCTGACTGATTTGTGGAGTTGCCATCTCCTATTCGTCATCCAGTTCATTAATATTCAGGGCTTGGAAATTTGTTTCAGTCATGAGTTGAGCCAAACCTTGTCCTTTTATGAGTTTTGTAGGTCTTATTTCAATATCATATTCTAATATGGTAGCTATCCATTTACCTCTTTTTCCTTCAATTCCATCTTGAGTTAAGATGTCTTTAACGACAACATTAGGTACATAAGCTATCACATGAGAATACAATATATAAATTCTGAAATCTTTAATTGCTTTCACAAGTGCAAAAGCTTGTTTCTCCATGATGTTGTATTTTAGTGATGCATCTCTAAGTGCTTTACTAAAAAAGGCTATAGGTTTTTCACATCCTTGATCATCCTTTTGTAATAAAACAGCTGCAACTGTATGTTCAGAAGCAAATGAAAAAATTATGAAATCTCTATCAAATTTTGGATTGGTAAGAACTGGTGTTCTGGTCAAAGCCATTTTGATTTCTTCAAATGATTGCTTGGCTTCTACTGTCCACTTAATACTTGAATCCTTTCTTAACATGTTAGTAAGTAGTCTAAGTAATTCAGCTAAACTAGAAATGAATCTTCTCAAAAAATTGATCTTACCTATGAAAGCTTGAAGTTCTTTAATATTCCTGGGATGAGGTATTTGCAAAATGGCTTGTATTCTTTCAGGATCAATTCTAATACCATCTTTTGAAATGATATGACCTAGGAGTTTACCTTCTTCAAGACCAAACAATGAATTTTTAGGATTTAAAGAAATACCATATTTTCTGCATTTTATGAACACCTGTCTTAGATGGTCTAAATGTTGTTGATCTGTCTTGGAAAAAATAGTCAAATCATCCAGATATATGACCAGAAAATCATGAATTTATTTGGCAAAGGCAATTTCCATTGCTCTTTGGAAGGTTGCTCCTGCATTTTTGAGTCCAAAAGGCATCTTAACATATTTGAATGTACCCCAAGGTGTTGTAAAAGCTGTTTTGTCTTGATCATCAGGATGAACCAAAATCTGGTTGTATCCTTAGAATCCATCCAGAAGAGAAATCCTTGAAGAACCTACTACCCTTTGTAAGATATGGTCCATTTTAGGCAAAGGATAGTTATCTTTTGAAGAAACTTTGATTAAATTTCTCAAATCAACACATAGTCTAATCTCTCCAGTCTTCTTCCTTGTTGGCACCAAATTAGAAACCCATTCAGAAAACCTAATAGGAGCAATTATTCCTGCTTCATACATTCTTTTAATTTCTTTCTCAATTGAAGGTAGCAATACAGGGTTGATCCTTCTTAGTTTTTGTTTAAACGGTTTTTGATCTGGTTTCAAAGGTATAGTATGTTGAATTATTGATGTATCATATGATTTCAGATCTTCATAACTCCAGGCAAAAAAATCCTGGAATTCTTTTAAAAGTTCAAAATATTTAACTTTTTGATCCTCTGGCAGAGATTTAGATAACTTAACCATCTTAGGATTTCCTTTAGTTCCCAAATTGTATTCTTCAATATTAGCTTTTAACGGTTCCATTTTGGGTTTTAGTGGAATGTCATTTGAGTCAAAAAGATCTTCCAAAGGAGTTAATCCTTTAGGTAAATGATTATCTTTCAGATTAATAATTTCAGATTCATCTTCTATAATCTCATCGACTTCCATTTGTTTCAGATCCTACATATCTTTTTTGGTGAATTTAGTTGGGTGAAGCATGTGAATTGCAGTCTCTTCTAAAATATCTGTTTCTTGTTCATCTATTTGATCAGATTCATTGATTGTTGTGTCTTCATCTATACTACTGTTAGAGAATTAATTTTCTAAGGTAAAAAAATTATTAATCTGATTATTATTTACAAACACTTGCCAATTCATAAGATTATCCAGTATAGCAGGTCTATGTCTAATCTCAACTGTGAACTGATGATTAGGTCCAAAAGGTAATTTACAAGTGCTAGCGAACATTGCAAGGCTGTGAGCATGCAAATTTTGTTTTCTAGGAATTTTGGCAAGCTGAGCCTGTAGAAAAGTGTTGAGAATTTCCACAACTGTTCCTCTGTATTCTCTTAATTTGGAGTCTTTTGTCGAACATTCACCATTGATCTGTTGAATAATTAACTCAGAGTATCCTATGATTGATACTCTAATTGCTCCTAATTTTTTGACATGTTTAAGCCCTAGCAAAAGAGCCTCATATTCTGCCATATTATTAGTGCATCTAAAGTTCAATCTATAAGCATGGCCTTCAGCATGATCATTTTCAATGTTGTGTATCCAAATTCCAGCTCCAGCTCCTAACTTATTTACTGAACCATCAAATTCTAAATGCCAAAGAATTTCATGTTCATAATCTTCATTGACTGTTTTAACAACTTTCTTAACAGGGAGATCTAGTTTTTCATTTTTTTCTGGTATTTCTTGAATATCTGACATTTATTTGTTTTCCGAAATTTCTTTGATTTGAACAGTAGATTTATTTTCAGTTTTTGTTTCAGGTGCTTCTAATTCAGTAGGAAGGTCAAATTCAGCATTATAAAGGATGAATGAGTCCATATCAGAATGTACTGAGTAGAAGGGGAAGTTTTCAGGCTTCTCCTAACTACTGACTAAATATTTCATCAAGGTTTCTCTGTATAGTCTTTTAGGTTGACCGAACACTGAAATAGTAGCATATGACATATCCAATTGAAGAGATCCTCCGAGTTTGGCACCCCAGGATCTGGACAACAACATACCATATTTGGGAGGAATATCTGCTACTACTATATCCATCAGAATAGATTTCGCAGGGTATTGCACCAAAGTAACACACAAATCTTTAATCAAACCTAAACATCTTACCTGACTTGAATCAAAAGAAAAAAGATCTTTATATGGTCTGGTAATGTCTAGGTTTAATCTTTCCATCACAGCCTTGGGCATTAAATTGTGAGATGCTCCAGAATCAAGCATGGCGTTATGAAGTATTTTTTCATGTACATTCAAACTCACATAAAATGGAGGAGTTCCTCCACTTTCTGGTTTTCCATTTACTTCAGGGCCAAAAATTAATTTGGGTTGATCATAAAAAACATTTACTGAATCATCCATTCCAGTAATGTTAAGGGATCTGCTGATTTGGCTTCTATAGACATCATGTTTAGCTAATTCTGCCAATGGAACGTCTATCTTTAATTTTCCTATTTCAGCTTCTAGATTGAAATATTTTTCTGTTTGAGCTCTAGTATTTTGAACAGTTGGATTTTCTCTATTTTTTGTGTCTTCAGTGTTTTTCTCTTTTTCGGGAGTGGGATTATGAGTTGAAGGTGTTTCTGAATTAACTTCTACTGGTTCTTCTACATTTCCTGTAGGAGGAAAAGTATTGGAAAGTTGTTTATTATTCAGTTGATTATCAGACACATCTTCAATTATTGGATTAGAGAGGTTAGGACTTGCTCTAGGAAGAATTTGTACAGGGGGAGTGTTAGTTTTGCCTTTGAGGTTTTGTTTCACAGCTTTCTGTTTGCTATTCTCCGACACGTCGATCCATTTGCTTCTCAAATTGTATTGTTTATGAACTTCATAAATTGCTGAGTCATATCCTTCTTTAAAATCAAAAGTTTCTCCTGAATGAGTTTGAAATGTTTCAAGAATGTGATTTTCTTGATCATCTTGAGATAGGAAAACTTCTGGTTCATTCTTGTTTTTAGTCAAGTTATTTATTTCAACATCCTCAGTTGTTTCCTCAGAAGATGAACCTTCAACAAAATTTTCCTGGAATGGTGGCCTGATGTTTTGGTCAGGAACATTTTTCCTAGTATTTTGGTTTTGATTTCTTCTGAAGTTTGGGTTTCTAACAGCATTTTGACCATCGCCAGAAGACTTCCTTTCGATTGTCTCTACTCTGTCTCCCAGTCTTTCCATCCCTTTAATAATTGCATCCAGCTTTCTTTCAAAAGCCGAAGGCTCTTCGTTTATAGGCATCCTTCTTTCAGCTCTAGCTCTAGCTCGTTTTTCTATCAGGTTAGCTTCAACACTAACAACTATGCTTTGCATCTCTTCTAGAGTTTGAGGAGCTCTTTCCCTAAGTGAATATGCTATGTCAGAATCAAACCCATTAGGGAATTTGACCAATACTGAATCCGGAGGGGGTCTAAGGTTTTGGGGAACAACATTACAGGCTTCGTTGAATCTAATGATATAATCTTGCACTACTTCATTAGGTCCTCTTTTCAATTTTCCAAAGTCTGATAGGATTTGAAGAGGGTCTTTCTTCTTCTCCCATCTATTTAAAAATAATCTATAAAGGGCTAGTAAGTCAGCAACACTGTTTGGAGGAAGAGCCCTAAACCAAGTCCTGACTTCCCCAGTAAGACTTTGGACAAAAATTCTCATTCGTACATCATCAGCGTCTATTTCATAAAATTCAAAGTAATCAGTCATCCTTTTGGTATGTTGTTGAGAAGTGTAAGTACCAGAACCATCGAAAGGGGTGATTTTACTCTGATAGTCTTGGGGCAAAGCACCAGGGTTACCTGGCAATCTCAAAGGAGCATATCTGTTTGCCATCGGAAGGTGCAATGTAATAACAGGTGATGATGGTCGGGAAGTAGTGGGTGGAGGGGAAAAAGAGGTAGTTTGTGTTTGAGAAGTTTTGGGAAAAGTAGATGAACTTGGGGAAGCTACAGTAATCATAGAAGTGTTTGAAGTTTCTTCAAAGGTCAGTTCAGATTGAATGGAATTTTGTAGATGTTTGTCAAGATGTGAAGTGATAAATTCAAATTGCAAATCTTCAAGAAATAATGGATCAGGAACTAGATTGGACAACTCAGATTCAAAAAAATTTATGAATAGAGAAGTTTCAAAATGTTCATCAAATGGTTCGTCTTCAAGATATATAAACTTCATAGGACAAGAGTTTGATCTAATAAGAGGTCGAGAACTCCCAAAGCTTTCTTGACTCTCTTGTCTTCTCAGAATTCTGGGAATCAAATTTGGATTCTCAAATATTGGTGGTGGGTTAGGGTCAGGATTTGACCTGGTATATCGAGTCCTTTCTGAAGCCAGTTTTCTGGATGATATATATTTTTGGTTTTTTTGTTTTTAAATAAAATGAAAGTACAACTTCGACAAACTCTTTAAGAAATTTAAGATTTTGAGTTAAACTTTTCTCAAAGATTTATTGAACTAGAGAAACTGATTAAATGTCTGAAACCAAAGTTCAGTCTATAAACTAAATCGGAGATTGACTGAAGTAGCATTTATTTACTATGCAATTGCAGAGAAAAAGCATTTCAAAGGCTACCTGGCTAATCTTCAAGCTCCGTCTGTAGTTTATAAATCAAACAATAGTAACAATAAAATGATTCAGATTCCCTAGTATGGTCGCCACTATGTTATCACTCTAATTTTCCTTGAAGTTGTTGGAAGAGGAAAGGGGTCCGAGGTAACCACAAACCAACCTTTAGGTACAGAATCTAGCCAATCTGTACCCAGAGAGGGCTCTCTCTATAAAATTTAGCTTTGTTTTTGAAAATATTAGGCTAGTTATAAAGTCCAAGGGTTTTTATTTTGTTTGGGTTGATGGAATTCTTTAGCTGAGATTAAAATCACATAGTTTCAGTCCATTGGGCTAATGGAGTCAAAGGATTGGCTGCACTGGCTTAAGTTTTTTAACAAAAGATGGTTTATCAGGGCAAGATAATCAAACTAGAAACAATTATAGATCTAAAGTGAATGGAATGGAATTCAAACGGATGAAAGGCAACGAAGAATCTTTCAACACATTCAATAGAAGAGAAATAGATTTATTATCAATAAAGAGCAGTTAAGTATTCTTTACTAAATAACCAAAGATGTATGAACTAGACAAAGAGGAGCAATTGAGAATTCGCTGTTTAAACCAGTTTAGAGGAAAACATTTAGAATAATAACGACTGAAATTAGATTACACCTAAGTACTTTCTGATTTAATCCTTTTTGTTAAATATCAAGATAATGAAACACATATGATATTGTAAACAAATATTAAACTTCAAAACATGAGATAGAGATGACTTATTGATCCTTCATTCGACACATGAATTGTGAGAAAAGTCTTCTATCTCAATTCCTTGTCCAGTTTTGCCATGAAAAATTTCTCCAAAGCTCTTTATTCCAAAATATTCAATGTTACATCAAAGTCTAAGAATCCACCCTCAATAATCCGATTGAGGGCTTATTTATACAAAAAATCATACAAAATATCTCTTAACAAAACGAGATATAATCTAAGATGACTCACAAATAAGTTACAATAAAAATAGAGACAGATGGTCTCATAGATAAGACAAAAAGCAACTGAGGTTGCGCTGTTTCCTCCTTTTGAGAATGTGCTGGAGGCAGGACCTATATTTTAGCTCATCGTTGTCCTCTTCAGTAATTTTTTTCACTGATACTCTTTGTTCTTACTGATACACTTTTAACTGAACTGATACTCTTTGACCTTTGTTTGTCCCTTTATCCTTTATACTGTAGTAGATAGGCAAAATTTCATATAAGGATAAATTTTACAAAAGTTCCAAATAGATCTTCCCACCATTTATCTTCTGCTATTTTGGTCCGTTGAAGCTTCCTTAATGTTTCATCAGCCTCGGTATATCTGAAGAAATTAGGCTGATTAGGAAACAAATGTTTTACTTCATGTTCAAGATAAAACAAATTCTCTAATTTGTCATGAAGATTCCTTCCTATAGGTAATGTTGCTTCTGATGAAATGGTAGAGGAACTGGCTTGATTGTGAGCATGTATGTCCAATTTCTTAACATAATTTTCCAGGTCCATTATTTTATCTTCTGAAACCATAGGGCTGGGCAACCCTTTATTCAATAAAACATCAAACCTTTCTCTGAAAGCAATGATTTCACTTTGCATGTCAAAGCACCATCGTTCTAAATTTTGCATAAGAGTTCTTTTAGTAAAAAATATTTTGATCTCTAAGATTGTTGCAGTCCTGTCCTGAATACCCATTTCTGCAAGTTGCTGTCTGGTTTGGGTGTTTAGAAATTGTATGAGCTGATTGGCTTCGTCAGGCCTATTTCCTAATTCTGCTCGTGTATTTTCAACTTCATCCAGAGATACTTTGACCAAATCATTCTGCTCGTATATTATCTGAATTGAAGACCAGATATCTTTTATTGACTGAATAATATCATCCCAAAGAATGTCATTTATTTCTCTTAAAGGTTTCTCCAATGTGAGATCCCTTTCCAAAGCTTTAACTAATTTTTCCAACTTTTTGACTTCTCTTGTTTTGTCAGCGACAGTCATTTTTGAAAGATCATATTTCTGTTCCAAATTAATAAGCTGTAACTTTGTGTGCTGAAGTTCTGTTACTTGAAGTTTTAAGTCATTCATTGACTTTGTTAGTTCTTCTGTACTCAAATTTTAAGTATTTACCTGTGATGGCTCTGTTGGTTGACCTGTTGGCTGATTTGTTGTACCTGTGATAACCTTTGCTGTAGATACTGGAACACTGGAATGCTTGTATTTTAAAGCTTGTTCAAGCTCTTTTTCTGTTTCAGTCAGTTGCTCATTCATTTTCAAGATCAATTCCATCATTTCTTCTTCAGAATTCTTCTTTATTACTTCTTCAGTTCGAGGATGTCTTGAGGCTGGCAATTTCAACTGCTTTCTCAAAGGTGCAATGTCATCATCTTTTTTCTTGATTAGAGCTTCTATACCTTTGACATCCTTTGGATTGTGACCCAAAACAATTATTATTTCTTCCAATGTTTTTATCCTGTTGTCTTTGGCTTGAGAAGAAGCCTTTTCAAGATGCAATTGTGTACTAGTGTTCTCCAAAGAATCCTGTATCCTGTGAGCTGCCATTGCCTTATCAGTCAAAGTAGAATAGATCATTTCACCAGTTTCTTATGTAACTCAATCTGATCTAAAGGATGAATATCCTTTGATAAGACTTCAAAATTTGTTCTGATATAATCAACAGCTATTTGGGGTTGTTGCACCTTGGGTTTGAAATGACTCATTATCATTTTGCCCTGTTGGATGTCAAAAGCTGACATCAATCTTTCTTGATTCTTTGGAGCCATTTTCAGATATTGATTATATACTTGAATTCTCAGTGGATCATTCCTGGCCTTGATATTGATAAATGTCTTTTTGATATCTCCTGCATCTTTAACCGGTGTTTTGAAAGAAGATATTTCAACACTTTGTTGCTTCTGTAGCTCTTTTCTTTGTGAGGTAGTGGATGCTCCACTGACTGAACCGGTTTTTTGACTGCCTAATTGTTCTTGTCCTTGACTATCAAGGATTTAATCAATAGATTCTACTTCTGGAGGAGTATTCAATTTATGTCTCTTGGCCTAAGGCTGTTGTAAAGATTCATTGAGAGGAGTAGCAGCTTCAGCATCTCTCTTTTTGCCTTTTTCCATATTTGATGGAGTCTGCAAGATTGACATTTCTACTGGATTGGTTTGAACAGAAGGAACCTGTACTTGATCCTGTCCCTTGGAAGTTTGAGGTTGTTATGTCATAGTGAATGTCTCTTTAACTTGTATATCAACCTCTTTCTCTTTTCCCTTAGATGATAATGCAATTTTTTCTTGTAATTTCTGCTGAAAAATCCCAGCTGAGGAAGGACCAACTTCTGATCTTGGTACCTGTGTAAAAGAGTCTAGGTCAAACATCTTTTCAAGATCTTTCATTACATTGTCTACATTGACCTGCTCACTATCCTGCTCTATCAATGTTCCTTCTATCCCTTCATCTGTATTAGCATATTTTTCAATCTCTGGGATTCTTTAATGTATGTATGGTGCTGATTTATTTTTCATTCTTTTATCACTAATGAAGCTGAATGGGTCATAAGGCACCCAATAGAAACTCTTTTGTAATATGAAACGGTCTTCTAATATCTTTTCAACTTCTTCCTCTGCATCCCTAGAGTTAGAGATAAAGGGACCTAATTGACTTTTGATTCAGAGTTGAGCCTTCTTCTTTGCATTACAAAAATGAATTATATCAGAATTGTTCATCTGCCTGAAATATTCTAATGCAAATATTCTCATGGGGACATATTTTGGCAATTTGAATGGACATAATTCACATCCATATATTCTGACTTCTGTGTGATTTTGGTATAAGTACCAATCACCAACTTTGTATTGTTTTGAGAGCTGTAAAGTTTTCTTGATTTCATTGCTGAGTCTTGGAGGAGAAACTCCTGTCAACAAGGTGGTTGCAGGGTGTATAAAAATATCAATGATCTCATTATATGAATAGGGAGAATCTCGAGAACTATGAGTGATGGCTGACCAAAAGATAACAGACCTAGGATTCCCTTGGGCATCAAGCTTTTTGATATAGAAAGGGAAATTTTCCGACTGGTAATAGAGCATGAGATGGTAAATGACAGAAGAATATTTAAACACTTTCTCATTTTCTAATCTCATGAATTGATCATGGATTTTATCTGCAATATAGGATGCAAAGTCATACTTGACAGCAGGAGGCTGTCTAGAGGTAAAAATAGACAATAATAATAGAATTAAATGGTCAACATATTCATTGGTATTAAAGCCCATTATAAAAGATATCATATCCAAAACAAGTTTACCCTCCTTAGTGAAAAAAGCATACCCATAAGGGGGAGGGCCTTTAGGCTGATGATCAGGCAACATAAAGGTTTGGCAGATGCGACTTAATTCTTCATGGGATAGTTTGGTGGAATTCTCAAGTAATTCCCCCATGGACAGGGAAGTGAGAGCTTGATCAGGTTGAAAATGTAGCATCTCATTGATAGACTAAGCAGTAATTGGGAAAAGGACTTCTTGATTTGGGGATAAGACTGCTCTTTGGTTAGGATCATAGTTTGCATGGAAAAAATGAATTATATCAAGGAAAATATGGACAGAGGGAAAGAGGTACCTGGGAATATTAGATTCCCATAGCCCAATCATATCCAAGCCATTCAAATAATTTTCTCTGCAGCGACAAAAAAATCGAAGAGGGCTTTCACTAAAAACTAGGTCTTTAATTTGGAAATCTCTGTCGACTAATGATAAATAATCCAAGTCTCTGTCAGGGGCGTTCAATGGGGTGAATTTTAAAGCCACAAGAACTTCCATTTTTGGTTCTTGTGGATTCAAAAATGGAAATTTGGCTTATGGTGACAAATTGAGCAAAATTACAGGTTTTTGGGGACGCAATTTGAAATTATGGAAAAAGAGAAGACTCAAAATAACTCTGTAGCAGTCTTTGGTGCGGAATTTAAAACGAAAGCCAGGATTTCACAGAGTTTAAATAAGAAATGGGGTAAATACCTATTTTTAAGGGATGAACTACGTTTAAACAGGTACAGGCTGGTGGCGGGTGAAGACTAGAATACTGGTCTGGCAGTGGTCTTCAACAGAATTCAGTTAAATGGCACTTGACAGTTGATTTTTTGAAATTCTTTGCATGGAGGGCGAAGTCATTTTCAGCGTACAAAATAATGAAAAAGACGCGGGTTTTTGTTTTATTCACAAAGTCAAAAGGGTGGCGAATTTTTTGTTATTTTAATAAATGACGTCATTATGTACGACAGATGGGTCACGGGGGAAAGGTGGTAAACAGTTTATTCCACACCGCTTTTGAGGGAGGGCGGTATTGAGCGGATGGGCAGTGATTCCACAGAATGAATGACACGTGGTCAGGGTACTATTTGAAAACCACTGGCATTTCACGATTTATTGTTCGGATAGGGGATGGCCAGCGGAATTATCAACAACCGTTGATCTTGGAGCGGGTGATCGAACGGTGGTCGGGGCGTGAAGTTGACGGGGAGTTAATAGGAGGGCCCGATGCAATTTATTATCAATTAATCATTTCGGGAGCTTTTTGATTGGCGGGTGTCAGTTATTAACTAATCATAAGGATTAATTACTCCCTTGTACAATGGATGGTAGGGCAATGTTTGTTTTTCTTTTAAACACATATAAATATATGTTTAAATGTTTTTTATTATATGGTAATTAAATCAATGCGACTTATTTACCATAGGGGTTGGGAATAATATAATGATATATTTTAACCAAAGGGGGTATAAAGTGGGGTTTTATTTAAACAAGTGGGAATTAAATACTTTGGTTAAAACTATAATATATGGGTTTTTTGGGATATTAGATAGAAGGAGTTATATATAAAATAGGGAAAGGTCATTTTTATAAGGAGTTAATAAATAAAATCAATGTTAATATGACAAGGGGACAAGGTGAACTTAAAAATACATTAATATAACTAAGAAAGTGAAGTTTTTAGAAGCAAATTGTATTATAATCACTTCATCACTTAAACTTAGGATAAAATGTGATTTTGAGGGTTTTTTATGAAATATCTCATGATGTTCCTAAGTACAATGGGATTTTACTTAGGAAAGAATTTTTTGAAGTAAATGAGTATGATGATGAATGATTTTAAGTACTTAGGTTTTTTCCAATTATTGGGCCGAGGGTCCGGTCCCTCCAAAAGTCAAGGAAATGCCTTGAGCCCCTTTAATTTTCAAATACCTTAGCACTTAGGGGAAATTAGTGAAATATTTAGGGAAAAATGAAGGGGAAGTTAATAATCTTGACTTTGTTTTGCTGTGAATTTTTTCCAATGTAGTATCTGCCTTTGCACTTGTGATGAAAGTACAATTGAACATATTTAGAACCATCATTCATCACATATAATTCTGCAACAACATCTACCTACCCTACCTACTTTACTCTACCATTTTTTCTTCTTTATTAGGGTGTGTAAAAATTTGCTGAATAATGAAGATTTATCGACCGAGATTATCCTGATCACATATCAATTCGAATTCATATGAAACACATAATCTCTTCCACTCAGATCATCACACATGCGGAAATAAAACAAGCGATAGCACATCAAATCATCATACACATTAACACAGTATGTATGGGGAAAGCTTATAGCTGAAAACCCCGCAGCTATTGTGTATATTATAATGGAGAAAACATGTAACAAACTCAGTACAATACTCCTCACAAGTACTCGGTACTATCTCATGAAGTTACACACAAACTAGCTTGGTTTTGAACAAGTCACAGGTTCAAAACACATCCACTAATTGCCTGCCTCTATTGCGCAATCAAGGCTAGTCTAATGAGAGATCCAAGGTTCGAATCTCCTTGGCTTGACAGTGCAATCATCATGGGAAATTCCTCCAAGTGTGGTGCAAATCTCATGCACAACTGATGTCACAACTGGTAGCTATCTCAACCCTTTCATCTACCTCTTTCACTGGTCTCCACTGAACTGTCCATGCACTGTAGTGAACTGATGTGTTCTTGAGTTGAATAATGAGTTAATAATTAGTGAATTAAATAATATTTAATTCACTCCACTCATTACTAATTGATTAGCTAGTTAAACTAATCACAACTAGTTCAACTAAGTTAAACCGAACACAACTCCACCAACTGTCTCATCAACTCCACCAAACTTCTGCCACTGAAGTCCTAACTGAAGTCAACCATGCATGAGCTCACCAAACCCCTAGGAATAACGTAATTCCTCTGTCAGATGCATGAGCCAATTCCAAGGCTCGAACTGAAGTGCTCCAAGAGAGTAAACTATAGTTTAGAGTCCAAATATTATTAAGGGTAAATAATATTTGACTTCCCTATTTTTAGGATAGGCAGTCTAAAAATAGACTTCGACCTATAGGTCCAAAAAATAGAGGTCCATCTATTTTTACCAACATGACCAATACTCCAAGAATAACATATTGCAACCCCTGGACCATGCTCCATATGTCTAAAAATAGACGTAGTCTAAAAATAGACTTTGCGCCAGAATTTGCCTGCGGGCCCACTTAGTGAAGGCGACTTCATTTCACTAAGCTCCATCATCTTGCTGCATTTTCAACACTCCCTCTCAGCAAGATATGGATTATCTGCAACCCCTATCCTGCCTCTGTGGAATTCGAACTTGCTCCTGGTGAGCGCCTTCGTCAGGATGTCAGCATCCTGATCCTCCGTGGGAACATATGAAAGCATCATGATTCTCTGCTGAACACAATCTCTGATATGATGGTACCTAATGTCGATGTGTTTGGACCTATCATGAAATACTGGATTAGCTGAGAGTTTAAGGAAACTCTAGTTATCACAGTAGATCACTGTAGGCTCCAAATGCAACCTGAACAGACCTACGAGGATCTTCCTCATCCAAATAGCCTCGCATGCAGCCAAGCTAGCTGCCATGTACTCGGCCTCTGCTGAACTGAGTGCCACGGATCTCTGCTTCCTGCTGTACCAGGAAACTGTTGTCGACCCAATGCTGAAAACTCCTCCAGAAGTGCTCTTTTGATCCGTTGGACTCCCTGCCCAATCTGCATCAGTGAAGCCAGAAAGCTTCGCTCCATCCTCCTGTCTGTACCATAGACCATATCTCGATGTGCCTCTGATATAGCGCAATACATGCTTGCCTGCCTTCCAAAAGAGCTTGGTAGGCTTAACCATAGCTTGCGAAAGTTGGTTAACTGCA